>OZ024905.1:42723205-42873802 GCA_964017125.1 Flabesymbios commensalis
TTGTTTATTGTCACTCCATAACAGAAATAATTGTCGTTATGGAGAGACAATGTTCGTTATTATTACTCTCCATAACGACAATAATCGTAACGGAGAGTAATTCTTATTTCATTATTTAAGGGTTATTGTCATAAAGTGATTCTTTCTAAATTAAGTGATCAACATTATAATATCCATGTTAAACTACTTGTTATAAATGGTATACTTTTGTAGAAGGGTCACTGAGAAATTTAAGTTTGAAAATTACCTCGTAACATAAATTGGTCTCTCCATAACGGTAAAGTAGTCTCTCCATAACGATAAGAAAAATTTAAATTGATAAAAAGAAGCATTTAAAATTGAAATTAAGCTCTGCTGACAACGCTATGTCAATAAACAAAGCTAAGTTGGCATACATGTGTTTAAATTTTTGACAATATTCAGAAAATCTCATATATCAAGGAAAATATCATCACTGGTGCCTAAAATTATAGAATCCCTCAGATACAAACAGTATAAGCATGATAAATCGACAGTAGTTATTGTAAAAAATAAGGCATTTATCATAAAGACAGTATTACATACCTGAAAATGAATGGATGAGTTGATGAATAAAATAATGGATAAATAATTAAATGAATGAATTAATTAATGGATAAATGAATGAATGAATGAATGAATGAATAAATAAATGAATGAATGAATGAATGAATGAATGAATGAATGAATGAATAAATGAATGAATGAATGAATGAATGAATGAATGAATGAATGAATGAATGAATGAATGAATGAATGAATGAATGAATGACAATAAACCAGCTTTGGTACATTGTGCCGTGCCCGTTATATTACACACTTGTACTTGGTAATTGTACCCAAGTACATTTGCAAAATCATACCTTATTGAAAGAAAATATATCGAGCTCGCAAATGTTTTCAACATAATTTAAAATAAAACAAATGTCAATGGCGTCTCTGATATGTTTTCAAAATTCTAAAGCCACAGAGATGCTGTATCATCCAGAGCATTACAATAGCAATATATTTTAATGTTCAACACCAGATTTGCTGACTTTCACCCATATTCAATCAACGTGATTTTATTCATCTGAAGATGGACATTTTTAGGGCTTGAGGTTGAATTTTGTGTAGCAATCGCGATATAAAAACTGTCAATAAACATTCAATAAATTATTTTATTCTGGAGTGGAATAAACAACCATTTTTTAAGCATTTTATACCATTTTGCTAAACGCATTTATGACCGTTTCTGTATAATGTATATTGGTAGGGCCAACATAAAATAACGAATATTGATATTTAGTCGGGGAAATAAAGGGCAAATGTTAGTCACAATTTAATAAATATCTGTAATGTACAGTATCCTAAGTATTACGGATATAAGTCGTGAATTTTGGATGAATTAGAAAGCATGGCAATTACCAGTTTTTGAAACTGTATAGCGTTCGGTAATTAATGCGTCACCTACCATGATGTAGGTCGATCAATAAAACAAGGTCCAGCTGATTGTGCACGCATAGATCAATTCGATCTCTGGGATCTAGGTCTAATATTTGTCCATCGTGGCTGTGTTTATTATCATGGTATCTAAGCGTGAATGGGGATTGCCACTACTGGCTGTACAGTATAGTCGCGAGATGTGGTGTTTACATAATCCATGAATGCCATGAATTAATAAACGAACGAACGAACGAACGAACGAATGAATGAATGAATGAATGAATGAATGAATGAATGAATGAATGAATGAATGAATGAATGAATGAATGAATGAATGAATGAATGAATGAATGAATGAATGAATGAATGAATGAATGCGGGAGTGAGTGGAGTGTGATTTATTCCACTTTTGAAGATTACACATATTTGTTTAATTTGATATCAAAGATTTGCAAATATTGATGTTTAGACACACATTTCTTTCCCAATAACAGTGATTTAATCGACTAATAACACAGCTTAAAATGACAATAGTCGTGATCAGCAGGATAATGGTTGACAACCACAGCATCACATGACAATGACATAAAGAGGATGGGGCAGCGCATAGCTGACACACGTAAGTGGATGCGCACCCCTAATGCTGAATGCTGATAAAAATGAGCGAGTTATCATCCGTCCCAGATCGACAGCCCATCTCGTCGCCTCGGAGCTAAATGATCCTATCTGACACTCGTCAGAGTGGCAGATAGGATCATTTAGCTCCGAGGCGACGATCTATTCTACGACACTCGGTGAAGATTGGCTAGCCAAGTAGGACTGATTGTGTGTCACTCAGTCCTACATGGGCTGAAGGTTGGCGACAATCCCTGCACTGAGACCATAACAATATGGGGAGAATAATAATAATATTAATAAGTTCTTGTATAGCGCACATACAGTGCTCTGTGCGCTTTACAGACAATTAAAGGTAAGCGTTACGGAAAATATACTTGTTCAAGGCGCTTTTGAAGACTTCTAAGGATTCGCACTTCCGCACTGAATCCGGAAGTTCGTTCCACAGCTTTGGCGCTGCACTGAAAAAACTGGGTGTGATACTTGATACATGTACCACCATGTCACTCAAAGCTCATATATCAAACATTTCACCTGCATCTTTCTACCATCTGCATGTCATCGGCCGTGTTCGGCGCTACCTCGATCACCAAGGTGTTAATCACCTCATTCGTGCCATGGTAATCTCGAGCCTGGATTAACTAACTATAGTCCAGCAGATTTGTGTCAAAAAGGCTCAGTTGGTGATAAAAGTACCAAAATTTGCATATTGATACTTCATTATACACCAAAATATATTAGCTAAGGACCCAATCCCAATTTTTATTTTTTCAGAATTGGCGGCCATTTTTAAATATGGCCGCCAAATTTGTCAATTTTGACAGTAGTTCTGGTCTTGTGGATCAATATTGGAAAACAAATCCAAGAAATCAGTCCTATGAGCCCATAAAATCAAAGTAGTGATGTCATTAATTAATTAGAATTAAAAATATATCACCAAATTATGTTTAGTTAATGAAAATGCCTTCAAAATAGTTGCCGCAATATTTACCGGGTAACTTTAAAAGTAAAAAAGTCACACAAATTTATACCTACAGTAAAACATTTAGTTGAAAAAAAAATATTTTTATTATTTCTATCTATATTATTTCTATCCATTTAATTATTCCTATGATATTCTGTCTAAAAAGTTTATTGAAGACTCAGTTTCAAAAACTACCCCTGAGACTTTAAAAAAGAAAGGAATACTTGCTGAGAATATTCATGAAATGTTTTCACTGTACGAGGTCTTAGCCTATTGACAATTACAGCTCCATCTAGCAGTAACATATCAACATCTGGTCTGTCATTTTGTGAAGGAGAATTAAAACATTATAATATATCTGATTTTGCTCCTGTACGTATCTAACCATAGGTCGAGAGTGATGGAGAAGTATCCAAATTACCGTCACGAACTTGACAAGACACATACAGTAGACAGAACAGTGACACATTCTGTTTTTTTAACTACAAAAAATACCCTTCTTGAACTCAGCAGCTACATCTGGATGACACTCTTCGAGCAACATTATGTCGTATATATGCATAGGCAACCAGCGAGCATAATTAGGGTGATCAAGTGCGAACATCAAAGGAGCTATCTTCTGCAGTACCTGGATGTACAAGTGAAATTCCTCTTCTCTTAATGATCTGACGAACACAAGAACTGATAACTGAATCTCGAGTGTCAGACTCCAGAATTTAAATTGTGAATTTTCGTCTTCTTTCAGTTGTCTCCACTCGTCAAAATTATTAGCAAGATCATTATGTTCTTCAACATCTAATGAGAGTGTACAGTGCTGCAGATGTGACCTGATCACAGGCCATGACCGGGGTTTGTCCAGGGTTTAAGTACTGGACATCCATTTAATGACGGGACATGGCTGGTGATGCAGTTTGCTATTCAAACAAAGGAAGCAATGATGAAATAGCAAGATATAATTCACTGGTGCTTTTCTCGCGATGTGCATGGAAGGCAGACCAGGATAGATTCATACCATCTGAATCATTATCTAGGCAGAATTCACGTACTTGATTCAGCCATCTAAAACAAATATATACCACCTAAGAATAGCCTAATGTAACCAGCAGAGCGCCTACATAAAGGCATAATGCATGGAAAATTTTCTTTTCTCTTTAATGCCTGTGTTCCTTCTGCATTGCTGATACAGCTTGATCGACATGACTGATTAGAGCACTATTATTAGTCTGTGGAACTTTGGCTTTATTCTTGGGCAGAACCAGTTATGGAACATTTGTGTACTCTTCTGGAAGTGGCGCTTTCCTTGGTGAGACGAGCAAACATGTGATTCAATTATCCTTGCCTCGCCGGGATTTGTGTGGCATGGATGCTGGAATAAAGATATTGCTGTTCCACGAAGAGCTCCAAGGGCTGTGTTTGATGATGGGTTATAATCTATATTTTCATATGCAGCTGTTGTAAAAACTCCATATCGGAGTTGACCAAGCTACGTTTGCGGGCTTCACCATGTAACAACAGCCCCACATAAATTAGAAGAGGTGGCTCTCTCATGGTGTTCTGGATGTTCCTGTTGCTTGCTTGCGATGACGAAAAGTGGTGCTATAGAAAATACACTGAGCAACACTAAAAAGGGCTTGAATCTCAAATGAGTTATTTGTCTGTGTTTGAATGTTTGATCCTCCTAGTATCATTCCCACTAATGATCCTAAAGATTGAGAGGTGCTTTCCTGCTGACAATTATTTTCAAATGACTTCTGAAACTTCGACTCTGTACTAAACATGTCCCGTCGAACAATCTTCACGGCCTGTCACAAAATCCAGGCTTCGTCATCAAAATCGCGTTCATATGCTTGTCGTAAGGCGGCTCCCACGTCTTTGCTGAATGCGAGAAGAACATCACTACCTTCTCTGTGAGCTTGGAGATCTTGTTGATGTGCTACAATTCTGGATTTTAAGTGAGTGTTATTAAAACGACCCGAAATATCACCTCCAAACAGTTTTAGACGAGTTTTATATAGTCTTGCTAATTCTGCTAATCTAAATACGGGAGCTGCATGCGTCACTTTCGATATGTGTATCCTCCATGTGAGTAATCAGCTCAGCGAAAGCTATACCTTCAATCCGTTGTTGGCCTTGATTCTTATTTTTGTCTATGTTTTTAGCTCTGGCTATGGCTCTATTGTACAATGCTACGAGACAAGCTCGATGATAGACTGCATTTTGTGAGATCTTGTCACCAGCAGCAAGTTTAATTGCTAATAAAACAGTGTCTTGCAGCTCCATGTTACATTTTCTAACGTTTCTAGCTAAATTCATGGTAGAAACTAAGTGAATTTCTCCAGAGCTTTATTCACAGAAAAAACAACTTCCTTAGATATATTATTTGAATAGAACTCTGCCTTGTTGCCTTCTTGGTGTCAGAAGAGGTGTAAATGTCGCTGCTTTTCCGTTTTTGTGACTTAGAAATCTCTCTATCCAGCTTCAATTCACTGAACCTATTTCTGCAATGCTTATGCCATTTGGCTTGATTATCAACAAGTGTTGAAGCTATTCCAAAAACGCCATATTCAATGGCACTGGTGGAGATCCTATCTTGTCAAATTCTTGAACTGCTGAAGCTGCTTCTTCATATGTCTTTAGTGCATCTATATCCGAACGCTTTGTCCCCAAAGGCCACGGCAGAGCCCCGTCTTATTATCTTGACAGATACACTTATTCCAATCCACAGATCCATTGATTGTGACGTTTGTGGCTGGTCTACAGACATTTCTGTCAAACGTTTCTTTGCCATGATGCAATAGCATACCATACACAAGCCAAGACGATACACTCACTGAAACTAATTCTACTACAACTTTATTATATAGCACGTTTCGCACTCAGTTATGCACGTTGGGCCAACATTACAACATGATTGTTTTAACGTGTCGTGTTTGCTGAGAAATAATGTAGTTATTAATGAGGAATTAATGAGAAATTTTGCAGGAGAAATACTTGATGTAAAATATTTGTATTTATTTCAAAGTTGGTTAAGTATATAAAAATAAGCCAAAAGGCAGTTACTGCCTTTTTGCAAATCGATGCTAAATGTTTTATCAATGATTTTTTTAAATTGTATTATTATTTATTTAAATAGATTTATTCTCAGGTGAATTACGGTCAAACAAAGTGTGTCTATTACAGAAAATAACATTGTTTTAATAATTATTAAAATATCATTATTTTTTATTGAATTGATCACCGTCTTGAAAATAGCGGCGATCTTGGATTACACCATTTTGACCATTTGTCTACATGTTTTTGTATGTGCAGCATGTGTATGTGCAGCATAAATTTTATTCATTCAATTTTAAATTATATTTTAATTATCATAATATAATTATTATTTTTTTTCAAATTTGGCCGCCATCTTGAAAATGACGGCCATCTTGGATTTGTTCAACTTAGGTCCATAGCTAATTTCAAAGAGTATCATCTCAGCTACCTTTCTGGAAATTTTGGTGTCCCTATCACTAACTGAGCCTTTCGTCTGATTTTCGTCACAAATCTGCTGGACTACTAGCTGGTACTAGGGCGGTGGGCCTGGGGTAGTGGTTAGCCCCGCTGTCTTTTACTCTAGAAGTCGGGGTTCGTTTCTTCCCCATCCACTTGTAAAACTCAGTATTGTGGAAAGCCTCCGTGAACGAGAGGTAGCGTACTCGAGGCTAAGACCTCCAGGGTTTAAATTTCAAATTCTGTGTCAGGAGGGCAGTGTTGTCTCACTCATCTCATCATCCTCAGAATGTTCTCCTGGCCCAATTTAGCCTGCATGTGCACAAAAGTGGCCTAGAGCCCGATTCCTTTCATTTTCTCTGTATTTCTAATTTAAATTGTAATATGAGTGGCACAGTCTCTCAGCTCAACCTAAAAAAAATGGGTCAAATATTGGTCCGACTGTCTTTCAGTTAAACATAAAAATAATTAAGCCAAATATTGGTCTGGCTTCAGCCATACCAGCCGACCGGTTCCAACGTCTGCATCTTGCCCACTCAGGCCTGATGCGTGCAGACCGCAGGTCTGACCTTGGCAACAGGTAGCCTACACTTCAGCCATAAAGAGGGTGAGGACAACATGAATATTAATTATGACATCAGCAGTCTACTGACTGCAGTGTAAAAAGGTCACACTCAGATCACCTCTCTATGGTGTCTGATGTTGATCTGATTAGTCAGGGAGAGAGAGAGGGGGGGGGGGGGGTCGTGGACGCAGAGCATGTATGCGTGGTCTCAAGGAGTCTACCGATGGCATACTGAAGGTGCGAAGTCTGCAGTGGATTAAAGGGTTATCTCTACAAATATGTTGTAACATGTTTTTTTATTACAAATAAAATAAATATCGACAACAAAACAAGCTAGTTACCATGGCCAATGGAATCGGCCATATGTATATTTATGTCTTCTGAACCCAGAAGTGTACTGTATATCTATGCTTAAAACTGAGTGGTATTTATATCTGTACATGGCATATATATATTTAAATGTGAGAATATTGTAGCATTCTTTTAAAATGTGTGTATTTAGCCTGGATCGAAATCTGAAACATTGAGCTTTGCTCGACATTTGAGGGCAAATTATTTTTCCCGCTTGTTTGTGCATAATTTGGGTGTGCTGAATTTAAATATGTCGGTTAACATTTTATCTTTGGTGTCATTCAACTTCAAATAAGCAAAACAAAAAAATGGCCGCCAAAGCCACATCTGTTTCTGTGTTACATATTATTGCACGATTTCTGGTTTCTGCATGATTTAGAGTTGATAAATTTATGTTTCATATTTAAATGACTTACATGTATATTTGATTCAAGTTCAAAATAGTTACCACCAACACACAAATAAAAGCTGTTTTTATGCACGTGAACTGTAATATCATAAGAAACATTTGTTAAATGGAAAACTAAAAAATAAACTACGTAATACGGCAGATTAGGTTGCAAGGCTTTCGAACTTTGTTTAATCACGGTATATTCTAGCATGCTTTGATGTGCCTAGTATTTAAAAAAACGTCGTTTTTTTTAAAGTTAATATGTAAAATGATTACGATTAATTATAGGTCAGACCATAAACAACAAACATCCGAAATGGGTTTTTTAGCCCCCAGGTCATAAAAGTTAAAAAAGTGAGCAATTTTGAGCCAGAAATAAAACAAAAAGAGATTGATTTGCATTTTGATAGTCATCTTTGGCGGTATACTTGTAGTAACAGTTCATGTATAAAAAAGAACGGATATTTTGTATTTAAAGGTCCAAAAGGTTTATTTCCCGAAAGCGACTAGAAAAATATATATAATAACAACGTTGCAGAAACTATCAATTGTGCTTTTATTTGTGAAAAAACGGGGGTTTCTTTCAATTTTGGCAGCCACTTGATGTTTTGCCAATTTGAAGGTGATGGTCAACAAATATGTAATGTTATCCGACAGATTCGAATTCAGTACATATACATTTTGTAAAAACAAGTGGATAACAATTATACACAACGATTACGAGAAAAAACATTATGTTTTAGATTTCAGCCCATGCTAAATATATATATTGTCATGTGAGACTTCAATATTTTTTCAATTTAAAACAATATAAGACATCTATAAATATATATAACACTTATTTTTAAGCATACACACATTTTCGTTTAGAAATTATAGGCCATATATATGTGGATATGTTCAATAATTACTTTTTATTTCCTCGTTTCCTTTCACCATGTTGAATCGTTTGTTTTGTTGTTTATATTGTTTATTTTATAATAAAAATCATGCTTGAGCGTACGTGGAGAGACAACTACTTACTCTACTGCAATCTGTTATATATCATTAGAACAGACATTAATTATCTGTTATAATGAGCTGTGCAGATTGGTTTATCAGAACATCAACGACAGACGTTTGCGTTACCCTACCCCCTAATTTTCGACAGGCTCGGGGGTACCCCAATATTAGCGGTCAAAAAAACGTCGTCTGTTCTTATTCAAGTTGTGTGGAGTTCTTATTGTTAGGCGCTACATATTGACTGATTATTTAAAACTAAACTACCTTATATTGTCCAAGGTGCATATATATTTGTAAAACTACACTTAAAAGGGTTGAAGTAGACTGGCGATTAAGTTTCCTCCCTCCCGACGTTTCTCTGTCAGAGCCACCTTATACATAATGGATACGGTATACTTTATATCACTTCCCACTGGGCACATGACGCTCTGTTAACGTGTCATGTTAAGACATGTTTAATTCAACGCTGACACAACGTTGCAGTCACTGAATGGTTGTCTTCCCCATTCCGTGGCCTCTGTGTCGAAGACCATCTTTAATTAAATTTGTAATTTAATTTGCCATCGACTAAAAGTTAATTACGCTGCGTATTTTATGTCTTCCCCACGGAAATACCATGGCTGCCACTACACACATCACTTTCTATATCCAGTAGGAGAATGTGCTCTACTTCAAAATTATTGTAGACATAAATTACATCCACCGTCCACCTTCAAAATCCCACCAAGGCAATCCCAGTAAACACAAAAAAATTGTATAACATTTGTAGAATGTTGGACCAACGTCGGAGACGTTGGACCGACGTTGCACAAATGTTATATAAATGTTTTGTGTTTGCTGGGATGTTACTTGCTGCATATTTAATACCCCTTACTACTTTACAATTATTTCCAGTTGACATTGCTGATCGAAGCTATTGTCAGATTCAGATAAACTTACGCTATCACATGCACACAAGGTGTACGTCACCAATGGAAACAATATCCCTGCAAAAGGAAGATGTTGCTCTAAATGCTGATTTAATGTTGGGCCTACGTCGCAGACATTGAGCCATGATTAAAACATTATTAGGGTTAAAGTTTGCCGGGATAAATCTGGATGATAAGATAATAAATTCAAATAGTGAGAAATGAACTTGGACACAATTTTTCACCAAAAAATCTAGGCGTAGGCTATATAGCAATGCTAATGTTACATAGTGAACTTCCAAACATAGCGGAGATAGCTCAGACAAATTGTCATCCCAGGACGAAGCCCACCTAATTTAAATCAGAAAACTGCATAAATGCTAAATTGCGGATGTCACAACGTCATGTGTCCAGAGGGTGGCCTGTTTTGTTCTTAAACAATGCGATGGCAATACTCCAGATAACATTTAACCATTTAGCCGCCAAATTATGCAATCTGAATTTTCACCCACTCGAACTTGTGTCTCGCTGACGCGATCCACAACTTCAAGTGAGTGAAAATTATTCAGCTTTGACAAAATGGAAAACTGTTTTCGAATATATTGCTGATTTATGTCACATTTTATCTTTAACATGTTCAAAAGCTGGTACTTAATGTGCTAATAAAAATGAAAACCCGAATATATGCGACACCGGTATTAACCCCATTATTTTGAAATCGATGTGTAAACCCATTTTATTGCGAATACACTGATATGCATTTACCTCAGAATATTTTAATCCTTAACTGCGTTTCGGACGGAGCCCGAGATAACTGGTAAAGGACATTTTGAATAAAATGTCCCGTTGACAGACACATGTACATATGTACTGAGAGGGACGTCAAAACTCTCGAGTGAGTTAGTATAATCACGAATTCTAAAAATGCGAACTATAAATAAAAGCCAAGTCTTACCAAAACAAATATGATTATTAAATTGCGTATTTCTATAAAAATGATTACGCCAATACACCTGAGCACGGAGCTCGTATAATGACCCCCTCTGGAAAAATGAGTCGTAAGTCGCAGTTTGACAAACGATGCTGGGGCCCCAAAAGGCACAATGATCTTCATAATGACCTATTCCTTTTTTTTACAAAGTGATTACTTTAAAATCTTAAACTGGTGTGGCATAGAAGTAATGTAGGTCTACACGAGGTACAAATATTTCCAATATATATACAATTTAAATTTAGGTTGCATCCATACTTGAATTAGTGACATTTGTTTTTATTTAAATGTTACCATGGTAAAAGTCGCTAGTAAGTAGGACATATTCATGCACCAAAATTTAGGAATCATACGTTTATTATTAAAAAGATGAGGTCAAAATGATTAATTTGTATTAGTTGAAGCGACTCTGTCAGGCCAAAAGTCATGAAAATCATCATTTTTATTTTGGCTCCTTGATATGTCCATAATATGTGAACATGTCCATATATGGACTTACTACATCTATACAATGAATATAGTAGATATATATATACTAGAACTGCGTAAGTTTTTTTTAAATATTGGGTTGCAGTGTGGACCCAAAACCCCGTTCATCGTTTATTCCTGTTTTTCTTGGCATGCATGTCTGAAATAAAATCGCCTTCTTATTTCTAAATTAACTGTTAAATTAAAAATAAAATACGCAATTCTAGTCTATGGACATGCCCACATAATTATTATGAACATAACAAGAAGCCAAAATAAAAATGATGATTTTGGCCCGTTAGTGTGGCTTTAATATCTCCAATATTAAAATCTGCGACTTACAACTTATTTTGCCAGATCGGATTACATATGAAACGTAGCTTCCACACACTCACACAGAGTAGATGGTGTCCCTCATATTACAATCACGTGTCGCTCTGTCCTTTGAAGTTATCCTCGCCATACAGGTGCTGATAAAATAGCTCGCTATTATTCAGGTATTATTATTACCAAACACACCTGATCCTGACAATTCTCATGTTCACGATGATTGTCAATTAGTAAGACGAACCTTGTCAGATATATAATATGTTAGACAGGTACAGATCCAAAATAATCGCAACAATTATAATCATGACATGGATATGGAGCACTGTCTACTATAATAAAACCATAATATTCGTAAAACATCCTTATATCACATGACAACCATAAAAGTGTCATTCTTGATATCAATCTCCATCGCCTAAATGTGCTGGTGACCAAAAGTAGTCAGTTTTTGTTATCTAATTATGTCTGACCTGTGTGAAGACAACACAGGCCGATAGAAATAACACCTTTCTAGATGTAACTTGAGTTTATATTTTTAACTTGTATATAAATGTAATACAATTATCGTCTTTTCAGTAATAAGTTATTTAAATGAATTAACTTGTAATAACTTTAAAAAAAACTTTGCTGTTATGATTTTGAGTTGTAATGTTTTTCTTAACAATGTATGTGAGTTATAAAGCTATGCATAATAGAAGTAGGTAAATATTAATGGAGTTTGATAATGGAGAATATTATAATGAGTGAATAAGTTTGGATTACTGTACTAAGAAAAGTACACATACGTTAATTTATGATTTTCAAATCATTTCAATTACTTACGGATCGCTGTATAAATCGTGCAATTATATAATATATCCAGCGACAAATCCCTCGATATGGCACCGTAATACATCTATCTGTATTTCAGCATATTTTCTTATTTATAAAGGTGTATACTTATCACGCTACCAGTAGTTTGCACTAAGTTGGTTTGTTACTGAAAAAATATAATAAAATGCTTAAGTGAAAAATATTATTCAACTAGCACGAGCAAACCGAGAATGCTTCCAATATATCCGAGGTTTGGAATTCAGAGACCACAAATTATTTAGACCGTAGTTGATAAACATATAGGGCTTTAATAATTTCGTAGTTTAGAAAAATCTATGGAATAAATTCAAATGTGCTCGCTTAAGAAATAAATGCGTTTACATACGTCAGATTCTGACGGCTAATGTCGTTATACAGGAGCTATATATAAATTATAAAGAAATACCAACAAAATTGTGCAAACTCTTCTCAATTATTCTATTTGAAAGATACACTGTTGCATGTCAAAATGTTGTACCTACCTGCAGTTATATTAGTGTCATTGTCACTACTAAGCATTAATGGTGATTCCTAGCATAGTATTCCTCGTGTATCACATGTAGGTGCCCATGAACAGGTGTGAAATGTATACTCTTAAACCAAATGACGCCATCTATTTATCCCATGTAATTATGCGAGCTGCACATCTTTGCAGATTACTTCCACACGACGGGAAAGTAACGAGCAAATTGCTAGTCGATATCCTATTTGGGAAAGGGTGTTACAGCTAATCCTGGTACGTGTAGCTGGTATAAATTCGTGTACTGAGTCATGCACATTTCGCAGTTTGTGTTTTCTTATAACTCAGGACCTGTATGGAATTCACTCGAATGCCAGGGACAATATTAGACGTTTCATTTTAACTTAACATTCAAAATATCACTTCAATAAATTGCTGATGGATTCCACTCTCTAATAATACTTCCTTTTATAACGGTTTAATGTGCCGTGTCCGCTGCAGTGTTTATTCTGCACTTTGCAATCTTGCAAAAGTCGATGCTGAGCTGGTTACCAAGCTTAGACAGTAACGTCAGACAGCATGTAGAGCGGAGTGCGACATGGTGTGCTGTTGGTTGTGTGTCCACGCTGAATATGGATACGGGTTGATCTGTGCCGGGGCATCACTGAAGGCTGCTGGTGACATACAGCAGGCTTAGTCTGCTTCATGACGTGACATGCTTAGTCTGCTTCAAGACATAAGCCAGGCCTTGCCTACTTCATGACATGCGGCAAACTGTAATTGCCTGCTTCATGACATGCAACAGGCTTTCCCTGCTTCATGACTCACAACAGGTTTAGCCTGCTTCACGACTCGCAGGCTTAGCCTGTTTCGTGACATACGTAAGGGTCAGGCTGCTTCATGACATACATCAAGTTTAACCTGCTATGACATGCTATGACATGCAGCAATGTTCGCCTGTTTCATGACATGCATCAGGCTCAAACTGCTTTATGAGATGCTAAAAACTTAGCCTGTTTTATGACATACGTCAGGCTTAGCCTGTTTCGTGACATACATCAAGCTTAGCCTGTTTCGTGCCATACAGGAGATTTAACCTGTTTCGTGGCATACATCTGGCTTAGCCTGCTTCGTGACATACAACAAGCTTAGCCTACGTAGTGACACGCAGAATAGCTTACTTCGTGCCATACATGAGGATTAGCATGTTTCATGACATGCAGCAGGCTTAGTCCGCTTTATGACATACAGCAAGCTTAGCCTGTTTCGTGACATACAGGTGGCTCAGCCTGCTTCATAGCTCGCAGCCGGTCCAGCCTGCTTCGTGGCATACACATACAACAGGCTTGTCTGGTTCATGTCTTGATGACATAGAGCAAGCATGCTTAGCATGGTTTATGACACAACATGTTTTATGACATGCTGTATCTTTAGCCTGCTTCCTGACTCACAGTCGGTTTCGCTTACTTAAAGTAGGCCTACATATTTGACCAATTTCCTAGAAATGTTTACTTTTCTTATATTTTATTCTATTTTTGGGATGGTAGATACTGCAAGTGATAGACATAGCTTCACAGTTTTGCACGAGAGTCTCTGAAAAGGAAGAAATGTAATGATGTTTTGTATTGCACTACTATAAATACTTTTTCTCACCAACATTCAATGATGGGAAGTAGACAATACTGTAACGAGTTAGATACATCCTAAAACATTATGTTATTCTCCATAAACTTAATCAAATACATTGGTGGTCAGAAATGCAAGCAATCAAATTGTCGTGATCTTGATTTCGTCAGTATAAGATATAGTCAACTGATCGCAATTATTCCTAAGACAACTAAATTTATATTAACTCTCTGTTATCAACACACCTCAGCCCTATTCTCGCTGAGGTACATTATTTAAAAGTATGTAAATTTTCATCCACTTCAAGTTGTGTCCCGCTTACCTGGCCCAAAACTTAAAGTCGAAGAAAAATAATCATATTTGATTAATTTGAGACCGAACATTTGAAAATCTTGATAAACACTCATTTCATTCCCAATAACAGTGATAGAATAGATTAAAAAAACGATTTTTGTCGTGAATACCGGTGGAAGAATTAAATTAATTTCCTTTTGCGAATCTGAGGTGACAATAACCAGCGCATGCATTTAACGAATAAAGGCTCTCAGTCTTAAACCTGACTCCCTTAATAAAGTAATATTTGCAAAGCGGATTGTCGTTGAAAGGGATTCAGGGAGCTGTATTCAGAGCGCGATGCACGGTGAGGCATTCATCGATCAAGTGACAGCAAGGGGGCTTACTGCGCTCCGCTATGCTTCTACAATAACAGCCGCTCTCAACCTCAACAGCGGTAATTACGTTAAATTCAGCATCCTTCTGAAGCGTGTATGTATGTCATAGATAAAGCGGTATTAAGTACATAAAGTCAGCTCATTGTTGCTGATCATTTAGATTACAACGTTGCTGATCATTTAGATTTGTCATCTTAGGTGAGGATGTCAATTACAAAAATTGCAGCAGCCGTTTATCTTGCTTTTAAAGAGTCAGATGGGGGCTATGCAGCATTCATCTGCTCGGTCACATCCCTACACAGAGCACTGTGTGTAGTCACGGACAGCCGGCCAATCACAAGCTTACTACGATCGGTTGAAAGGGAGAGTGGGAGATAAATGACGCCAGCCCAGGGACGGGTCCAGGGTAGAAAAAGAGCAAAGTCACCGGAAGATAAAAAGGGCACAAAGATATAAAATAAGAGGCGAGCGGCGAAGGCGCGATAATTTTTTTGCCAATAACATTCTAAACATCATTTCTATGTATCTACGAAATAACAAATGGGAAAATAACTCGCATTATCATCTAATCTAACTATTATATACGGAAATTTTTTTTCTAGATTTCGAAAGGGGCATGTGACCCCCCCCCCCCTCCCTAGATCCGCCCCTGCAGCCATCTGGAAAACTTACCATGCAGAGTAGCAGTGCTTAACGGCTGGCAGTGTATCACATCCCCTGAACAGCCACAATACATACGAAACGTTGACCAGATGTTGGTTTAATGTTGAGCCAGCGTCGTATTAAAACGTTGATCCAGCAACAACCCAGGATTGGGTAAAGGAAATGTCACATTACCACGTACTTTCTAGCGTAGACCTATATGCCACAGTATGGAAAATATCACCCATAACGCTGGTATACGTTGGCAAACGCTATAAGCTGATAAGGGGTATGTTAATCATAGGTCACATATGTTTCAAAGACGGTGGTAAAAAATGAAATGAATCGGGCTTTAGGCCACCTTTGTGCACATATAGGCTAAACTGGGCCAGGAGAACCTCCTGAGGATGGTGAGATGATTGAGATGACACTGTCCTCCAGACACAGGATTCGAAATTTGTACCCTGGCGGTCTGAGGCCGAGCACGCTACCTCTCGGTCACGGAGGCTCCCCACAATACTGACTTTCACACGTGGATGGGGAAGAAACATTTTTGTTTCTTTCAAACCGCCGAGACCGGGAACCGAACCCCGAACTCTGGCGTGAAAGGCAGCGGTGCTAACCACTACCCTAGGGCCCCCGCCCTCAAAGACGGTGGTACCCGCTGGCATATGCTGACCTTTGCTGGCATAGGCTTGCACACGGCGAGACCCCAAATTATTTGTAAACATCTTCAAAAAAAAAAAAAAAAAAATTCAGCGTATTATGGGTATAATACGTTAATCACACGTCAGTTGAATGTGCTGTGTAGTTGCTCATAGGTTATGTACGCAGGTCATACGTGGACGAATCTATGACAGGAAAGTGTACAGTACAGGACTGGTAGCGTATTTATAGCGCAATGTGGAAAATCTGCTGTTTATATACCTCGCACTCGTTATTGGAACGCTGGACATGCAGACCGTATGGGTGGCCAACGGGTTCACTTGTTGAGCTAACATTAAACGTTCAATTTTCTAAAATAGAACGTACCATTTTTAGCTTGACAAATTGGTCTCTAACTCTGAATATAATAAAAATATATACATCGACAATTTAGTCATGAACAATACATCTTATTTTATTAATCTAATACCTACCCGAGATAATAAGTACACAAATTATGGCTAAATACGCTAATGGAATAATCACATGTGGGAGAAATAATAAAGAGTGAACTCCCGCCTTTTTTATTATGGGAGCTAACCCAAGTGTGTAATACATGTGCCAATAACAGTGATGATTCTATCCCCGTCTGGTCTGGTGGAGTAGTTGCTAAGGCTCTTGCGTGAAACATCTGGGATTGTGAGTTCGAGTCCTGTACAAGTCAAATTTAAAATTTATTTTGGGCCCTAATACATATTTTTAACATAGTCTAGGTTTCTTCGGACAGCGATTATTTATTAATTCCGCTATTTCAATGTAAATCTAAAAAATATACGACAGATTGAAAATAGGTAATGAGCTAAAATCAGAATCTTCCCTTGTAGGCCTATTTGCGAGTCACCAGGTGGGGTATATATAGCATCATTGCAAAAGTCTCATGACACAAATACATCAGAATCTCATTAAAAAAACTGTCTGGTTTGAGAAAGATCTATAGCTAGAGATATATAGTAAGATTGGTGCCCTTGAAGTCAGGGTATGAACCGGGACGGGTTAGAGACCAATGTGTCAAGCTAAAATAGATACGTTCTATTTCAGAAAATTGAACGTTCAATGTAAGCTCAAACAGTGAACCAGTTGAACGTTCAATGCTAGCTCTACAAGTGAACCCGTTGGCCACCCATAAGGCCGCATAGCCTACGATACAAATACGCTGTGTAGGGCACCTAATTTAATAATATAATTTTTAAACGCAATTCGTACGTTACTCTCATACGTTGGAGTGTAGCACCCCCTTGACAGATTATGACTGCTGGGTGACTAGGGACTGGCCAGACCGTATTGCTCAAAGTAATCACTTTGAAGTAATATTTTTTCTGAGCCGGGACAGATTGAATGGCATACATACATTGTGTAGACAAATACATTAAACCCTTAAAACTCTCCCAGCAAACACGATAAGTTGACCCGATGCTGGGTAAATGTTGGGCCGACGTCGGAGAGAGCGGGTCAGCATTCACCCAGCATTGGGTCAATGTATCGTGTTTGCTGGACTTAAAGCGCTGAAATTTGTTTATATAAACCATGCATATCGAAGGGTTTTTTCTATTTGAAATCATCATGAATGTCTTAGTTAGCTCTTTGTGTTTTATTTTAATGCCTATGTTATGGTTCTACGGCCATTAGAAATATTTTTCTCTTACAGTGCGGGGATCGAGTTTAGACGTCAAAATATGGCGCCCACAGACGTCAGATTCTGACGTCTATAGTCGATCCCCGCGCCGTAAGGGCTAAACTAGATAGTCCTGGCCCTGCCATAAAGGCCCGTATACATCTCTTTAGGCATAGATTGTGACAATTATTTTGAATATAGGATACCTCTAGCGTCAAATAATCTACTAGGTGTTTTTTTCAATTTACAGCGAATCTCAGAAATCGGCCATTTTCCAAGATGGCCGCCATTTTGCCAAGGTCAAACATTTAATTGATATAACTTTTCACAGAATAGGCACAGCATCATGATTTTGGTGTCTACTATAGGGTTTTCAGGTATGCCCGATCTAGTGGTGTGGTCAGAAATTACTTTTGACATTGCATTGTGGGTAAAATCCAAGTTGGCCGCCATTTGGCTAAGGTCAAACATTAAATTGATATCATTTTCAGCAAAAGAAAGGTAGATTCATGTTTTTTGTGTCTATTATGGGGTTTTAAGGTAAGCCCGACACAGTGGCGTTGTCAGAAAATATTTTCGACATTGCATTGTGGGTAAAAAATCCAAGATGGCCGCCATTTGTCCTAGGTCAAACAACAAATTGATATCATTTTCGACATAAAAGAGGCAGATTCGTGTTTTTGGTGTCCATCATGGGGTTTTCGGGTATGCCGGACATAGTGGTGTTGTCGGAAAATGCTTAGGCATTGCATTGTAGGTAAAAAATCCAATATGGCCGCCATTTAGCTAAGGTCAAACATTAAATTGATATAATTTTCGCGAGAATAGGGGCAGCTTCACGATTTTGGTGTCTACTATAGGGTTTGCGGGTATGCCCGATCTAATGATGTGGTCAGATAATACTTTGAACATTGCATTATGGGTAAAAAATCCAAGATGTCCGCCATTTGACTAAGGTCACACAATAAATTGGCATAATTCTCCAAACAACAAGAGCAGGTGCATGATTTAGGTGCCTACTTTAGGGTTTTCAGATATGCCGGACCTAGTGGTGTGGTCAGAAGTTACCTTAAACATTGCATTGTTGACAAAACCCAAGATGGCCGCCTTTTGCCCAAGGTCATTGTCGACACAATATAGGTAGATTCATGTTTTCGGTCCCTACTCCAGTGTTTTAAGGTATGCCCAATCTAGTGGTGGGGTCAGAAATTACTTTAGACATTGTATTGTGGATAAAATCCAAGATAGCCGACATTTTTCCAAGGTCAAGCTATAAATTGGTATCAGTTTGGACATAATAGAAGCTGATTCATCCTTTTGTATCATCCTGGTGTGGTCAGAAAATACTATACATATTACAGTGCTGGTAAAATTCAAGATGGTCGCCATTTGTCGATGAGGTAGTGACAACAAGGCAAACAAAATTGCTGCCATATTATCGGAAATACATGCACATAGGCCTACGTGTACATATACATCGTATACATTGTGACTAAACAAGTATGTGGAACTCCGAGTCTTTGTCAGCTGGGAGAGCTCCACAGAATACCCAGCAGCAATACAATATGTAACAGTGTATGAATATCTTTTTATAAAAAAATGGCAAAGGTAGCTTTCTGTGAAATGTTCATTCAATGACATAACCATCCAAAACATAGGCCAATCGGGTTCCAGGTATCGAATAATTTCTAAAATTATTCTGAGCGTCGTATGTATGGTATGCATTTTGAAAAAAATTTGTAACAAACGTAACAGCAAAACAAATAAATGATAAAAATGATTACATTAGTATAGCAGCTGTTACGATGTTGAAAGATCATATTGGTGCAGCAGTTTCGGACTCTGATATTTATGACAGCATTATAAGATAAAAATATACGTGTCGATCTAAGCTATTGATTTACAGCACTTGTTTAACGTTGTTTTGTGATCAGAATAATGTATATAATTATATACATGTACATGCTATCCAAAGTTATATAATTTTTGTACGGCTTTAGATTTGGCCAAGACTGATCTCATAAATATCAATGAAGCTTATATTGCTTCAGCCGAGATATTAGTAAGTAATATTGACAGATATTAGTAAGTAATATTGACAGTAATAAAGAACATATAAAGTAACAACAAGAATAACATAAACCATAGTGCAGTCGGAATGAAACACATCATTTTTTCCAATAAACAAATGTGTAGGTGCAGACGTTTCCGGTAGCAACTTCCATGTCACAAGTATAGAAGAAAATGCAAAAACAGTTCAGATTGAATAAAGAGTTCGATTCTTGCATGACGCTAATCATAGCAACAATAAATGTTGTTATTTTAATGTGGTAGTCTGTATGATCATGTACGTATCACTCAATCACTATTTCACGAGATATGGCAATTAGCGACTTTCACGTCACACACCGCAATAAATGGAGAAAAATAATATATTTTGTGCCATGATATACAAGAACAAGTACGAAAAATAACATATTCATATAAGTACATGTACTCATATGTCTGATTGCTGTATAATCACATAGCACACAACTCGATAAATATTTCCTGAAATATGGCAGTTAGCGACTGTCACGTCACACACCGCAATAAATGGTGAAGCTTATATATTTTGTGCTATGATGTAGATATTAAACAGGCATAGACAATTAACACATTTATGAGTACCGTACTGTTATATATGATGAGATTACCAACAAATATTATTTGTTTTCGCAAGACAATTCTTCCTGTTTGTGACAAAATACAACACATTGTTTCCCGTGTTTCTTGCTCCTACAACGCTGTCCATCACACTTCCCATTACATCTGCAGAGAACAATTGCACCAGATGGTGGCGGATTTAATGATTTTCCGGGTAGCAGTGTCTGATTGTCGATCAGCCATCCATAATTTGGTGGATGTAAATTTGAATGGGGTTGTTGAAGAAGACACAGGACATTGCGAACAACACAATAAGCTCTGTGAATATGTCCTCTAATTACACTCAAAGTTGGCGGTAGATTTTGCAGTGGCATTGGTCTTGTAGGTCTTAAATAATATTGCACTCGCAGCTGATCAAAAGAGAGCGATGCTGGCTTAGGCTTTGTACCAGCTCACACATGTACAAGGTACTCCTCCACTTTATTGATGACCTGTTCACTTAGCTCTTGTGTCTCCCCAAATTCAGATAAAAATGTATGGGGGTCACATGCCAGAGCTGCACGTTTTGTGCCAATTTTGCTCAGTGCATCATCACCTGTTAGTACATGTGCTTTGACGAGCTCTCTACAAAGTACATCTCCTAATTTTCTTGCAAGTATATGGAGAGGAATATGGCGCCTCTGTTCTTCTGAACCAAACTCTATCCACAGCTCCAGAAGGCCCATCTCTCGCCATTGAGGGATAAATCGTAGTAGACGAACAACGGTGTCTGTATCATTCGAGATTACAAGAAGATGTTTACTTCCGCGATTTACTTCCCACTCGCAATGAATCATTATTCTGTCGTCTGCTTCTTCAACATGACAATTCAATGCATTCAGTTCTTAAGGATCTGTAGAAGGCGGTGCAGACAACCCGTCTGCGCGCAGAAATTGAGCTGGCACAATCCCTTCGTCTGTGACGGATCCACTCAGAACAACATCCAGCTTGGCGAGATCTGGTGTTGAAGAAGCCATATTGCGTGCAAGTTGTTGCAGATTGGTTTTGTTAGCTGGCGATGTCCAAAATTTGTCAAGCTGCTTCGGTATTCGAATTTCAGCTGTTATCTCATTAAAGTCGACACATTCAACTCCTCCTGCACGTCGTGCCCTTTCCCCACTTTTAGTAGATAACTCGAGGAATCTATCTATATTGTGCTGAAAATGATATCAATTTAATGTTTGACCTTAGCTGAATGGGGGCCATCTTGGATTTTACCCACGATGCAATGTCTAAAGTAATTTCTGACCTGAAAACCCTATAGTAGACACCAAAATTATGAAGCTGCGCCTATTCTGTGAAACGTTATATCAATTAAATGTTTGACCTTGGCAAAATGGCGGCCATCTTGGAAAATGGCCGATTTCTGAGAATCGCTGTAAATTGAAAAAAAATACTTAGTAGATTATTGACGCTAGAGGTATCCTATATTCAAATCAACCGTCAAAATCTATGCCTAAAGAGATGTATACGGGACTTTATGGCACGGCCTGGACTAAGAAGGGTGCTCTCACAATCTGTCATTACCGTCAGAAAAAGCAGCACCATTAAGTCAGCACCAAGATTGACCTCCAACGATTTCAGCCTAATACGAAGCAAATCTGTCAAACGGTTCAGTTGATCGTTTTTTGGATAATTGGATTTTGGGGGCCCTCTTGTACGTCCAATTACGCAAAAAATAAACATCCGATCCAATTACTCAAGATTGACCTCCAGCGATTACAGCCTAATACGAAGCAAATCTGTCAAACGGTTCAGTTGATCGTTTATTGGATAATTGGATTTTGGGGGCCCTCTTATACGTCCAATTACGCAAAAAATAAACATCCGATCCAATTACTCAAGATTGACCTCCAGCGATTACAGCCTAATACGAAGCAAATCTGTCAAACGGTTCAGTTGATCGTTTATTGGATAATTGGATTTTGGGGGCCCTCTTGTACGTCCAATTACGCAAAAAATAAACATCCGATCCAATATTACTTCAGTAATTACCACAAACGTACAACTGCTGACTGATACATTGGCTGTATACATGTGATGCATGTCAGCTGAAAAGCCGACCCATAAAACACAGCTAATATTGTCTGAAGATTGGGCCGACGTCTGAGACTCCAGTTAGTATTGATCCAAGGAGGAGTGAGAATGTCACGAACGAAGGATGCAGATGAGAAAACCTAGCGCTTATGGCGCTAAGAGTGATTGTGTGCCTTTACCACACATGTACGTGATGTTTAAAAATACCGGAGTAGAGAAAGACATATTGTTAACAACTATTTTTTTTGTGCCTTCCTTTTGGCCATTCAAAGCAAGCCGCGGGTAGTAGAGATGTTCAAAAAAATCGTTCATTATGATACATATTGCCAGATTATTGCCGTGTTGCCAGATTATGCTGTGTCGACCAGCGAAGGCACATTTTGTTTACAGTAATTATTATTAAAGGATTTTGACTTCATGTCCTTAGACATATAAAAAAAAACCCTTCAAAATCAAAACGACGGTGGCATCCATCACCCACATGGTCTTGTGCGGCATCTGAATGGGTGTCCACTATTATATTACCTATCAATGCCATTAAAACAAATTCTAGACGTATTTTGGATGTTTGGCTGCTCTACTTTACATGAAGGGATCCCGGTCGCAAAACCGCTCACCAAGCAAACCCGAGAAACTGTACTTGAATGTCGGCACCGGATTGGAAACGCTGGCTCGTTATTCAGACAACTCTCGATCAACTTGACTTGCTATAGCTGCAGAGGGCTTACTTGAAAACCGTGTGCACTTTGCTGTGACCTTCCACGTAATGAATGTCACTGAAAGGGCCAGTTACCATGGTTACATCGATTACAATAAATACGTGTGCTTTTGCATGTATGTACGTTGTTTTAATTCTTTTTACGTCGAATCCCATGTCTGCGCGCGTAAAGTGTTCTGCACATAATGAATCTACTACAGACTGCGTATGCGATTCATAATAAATTGTGAACAAGATGGGTCCTAGAACTGACCCTTGTGGTACAGCATAGGTCAAACCAGTGGGTCTCGAGGTAGCCCTGCCCGTCACTCCATGTGGGTTGTCCATGTTGGTTGTTCATATTGGTTGTCCGTGTTGGTTGTCCGTGTGGGTTGTCCGTGTGGGTTGTCCGTGTTGGTTGTCCGTGTTGGTTGTCCATGTGGGTTGTCCATGTGGGTTGTCCGTGTGGGTTGTTCATGTTGGTTGTCCATGTAGGTTATCCGTGTTGGTGTTGGTAGTCCATGTGGGCTGTCCGTGTGGGTTGTCCGTGGTGGTTGTTCATGTGGGTTGTCCGTGTTGGTTGTCGTTGTGGGTTGCCCATTTGTCCATGTTGGTAGTCCGTGTCGGTTGTTCATGTTGGTTGTCCGTGTTGGTTGTCTATGTGGGTTGTCCCTGTGGGTTGTCTATTTTGGCTGTGGTCCGCGTGGGTTGTCCATGTTGGTTGTCCATATTGGTTATCCGTGTTGGTTGTCCGTGTTGGTTGTCTGTGTTGGTTGTCCGTGTTGGTTGCCGTATAGGTTGTTCGTGTGGGCTGTCCGTGCTGGTTATCCATGTGTGTTGTCCATGTTGGTAGTCCGTGTCGGTTGTCAATGTTGGTCGTCCCTGCGGGTTGTCCATGTTGGTTGTTCATGTGGGTCGTCCATATTAGTTGTCCGTGTCGGTTGTCCGTGTTGGTTGTTCGTGTTGGTTGTCCGTGTCGGTTGTCTCTGTGGGTTGTCCATGTTGGTTGCTCATGTTGGTTGTCCCTGTGGGTTGTCCATGTTGGTTGACCGTGTTGGTAGTCCATGTTGGTTGACCGTGTACGTTGTTGTTGGCTGTTCGTGTTGGTTGACCGTGTTGCTTGGCTATGTGGGTTGACCATGTTGGTTGTCCGTGTTGGTAGTCCATGTTGGTTGACCGTGTACGTTGTTGTTGGCTGTTCGTGTTGGTTGACCGTGTTGATTGGCTATGTGGGTTGACCATGTTGGTTGTCTGTGTGGGTTGTCCATGTTGGTTGTCCATGTGGGCTGTCCATGTTGGTTGTCCATGTGGGTTGTTCGTGTTGGTTGTACAGATTTTTGTACTAGCTACTTAATTCTGCTGCGCCATGTCACAACTTGATGCTATGCATTACCCGTTGGCAGAATACACCACAATAGTCTATGGAATAAATCTTACATATGGACGCCCGTGTGCACTTTGTGAAGAAATCATGCAATTTGGCACAGATGACCTCTTAAATACTCTTTTTGATTTCTGATATAGGGCAGTCACTTTTGACCTCTTTTGACCTTCTAATTTGCATATTTCCAAGATGGCCGCCAACTGATATGTGTAATGAGAGTGAAAATTTCAGCGAGATAGCGACCTGCAAATAGGCTCAAACTGAAGGTAATATCAAGCTGATTACAAATTTCAAAAAACATTTTTGTCATATCTCATTTTCCTATCCTAATTTGCATATTTCCAAAGTGGCCGCCAATATCCAGGTGAAAACAGTAAAAATGTCAAAATAGAGATAGAAACTTGCAAATAGGCTCAAATTAAAGGTAATAATAATAATCTGATTTAAATTTCAAAAAAATAGTATTGTTATATATAAATTTATCAGCCTAATTTGCATATTTCCAAAATGGCTGATAATCACTGCGGAAGCAGTGAAAACGTCAAAATTGACATCCAGAATAGATATATTAGATACAAATATGGGTCATGGTAATATTTATCTTTTAAAAAGGCCTGTTTAATCAGTTTTTATATATATTTCTGTTACTAGTAGACCTATATATTATAAAGAGAAGTGTTCTGGTGAGTCTTAGACCTAGTCGACAATAGTATATGGCCTATAGTAAACCTATATGCTTTAACGTTAGCTTAGGGTAAATTTGCAATGTATTCAGGTTGGTCTAACGTTGTTAGTCTAAGCTTAGAATAAAATATATGACTAAAAGTATGAGGGAATATAATTATTACCAAGGAATCGTGTGTTATCTGTACTGAGAGATCTAGTAGATAAAATAGTCTCTCACAATCTGCTTATAATTAAGCACCAAGAACAATCACCTTCTGTAGGCCCTACATAGGAAATATTTAACGAAATTATTGAAAACCTGCTTGAAGTATACCGCCACACAGAATATCCATTTATGGATGACACAAAATAAATATATATCGTCTAGACAATAAGGACGTGATACATTATAACTGCAGCCTTTATGGGAGCAGAAGCCGAAGGCAGATGCCAATTCTCCGTATATGAGCAAGCTTTTAATACACACGACGCAAACATACATTAATAACCAAAACCATAATATGTTAATTTGTGATAGAAACATAAGATTTGGTACATATATTTTTCGAATAATGGGTTTTTCAGAAAAATGTGTTGGCCGTTTAAGGTTTCTTAAATGGCGGCAAAATCCAAGATGGCCCTCATTTGTGCAAGAGCAAACAATTTATTAATTGATATAATTTTGGACAAAGTAGAAGCAGATTCGTGATCTTGGCCTCTACCATAGGGTTTTCGGGCACGGCCGACATAGTGGTGTGTCCAGATAGTAGTGTATATAGACATTGCATTGTGGGGGAAATTCCGAATTGCCAAGATCACACAATAAATGTATTTTATTTTGGTCGAATATAAACATATGCATTATTTTCTTTGAAAGGTTTTCAGCATTAAATTGCACAGCGAAACCCAAGTCTCCGGCCGTCTGGGCATGTCTGGGGCTAGATCCCCTAGACATGCCCAGAACCCCTTATCTGGCGAGCGAAGGAAAACGCTCTCGATAACCCACCATGCCCTATCACCCCCACCCTCACATCATCATCTGTACATCATTTCATCTCATCAATTGACTACAACGTTTTTATCGTATTACAATGTCAATTAAAAGACCATTTGTGCCGAAAAGTGACGTAAAGCAATAATATACTACTACTATTATTTCTTTGAAAGGTAACTGTAACCATCCAGCATCTTAGGTCACATTGCTCAAACCCAAGGGCTCTTATTACCCCGTTGGTATATCATGTCATATTTGTAGGGCCTACTCAAAATGTCTAAATGTAATGCATTATCTGGTTATATTGCCGAAACATATCATAAAATAACACATAGCAATAAATATAGTTTGTTGTAAAAAATATTATAAGATTTAAACACTGCTTTTTGGATATATAACTCCTTGTTTAAAAATAATGTTTATTTTTGCGGCATATTTTGTGTACAAAAGATATGTACATTATGACGACAGTGAGGCATTAAAAGGCGATGGAAAGGCATTTAAGGTTTAAGAAGAGGCTTTAAAAGGTGGCAGAGAGGTGTTAAAGAGCTATGTGGAGTCGCTAAAGGGCGATGACAACGAGTTAAAGGACAATAGAAAGGCATTAAAGATCAACTAAAAATATTTACATTGCGACGAAGAGGCATTAGAAGGCACTGAAGATGTGTTAAATAGTGACAAAGAGGCATAAAACAAGTATCAAAGGGTGAAGAATATGCGTCAAAGGGCGACAGAGAGGCGTTAAAGGGGGACGGAAAAGCGTTAAAGGTTAAGGGAATGCGTTAAAAGGCGACGTAGAGGTGTTAAGGGGCAATGATCAGGCGCTGAGGGGTGAAGAAGAGGCTTTAACCCTTTCACCGCGGGTGGCACCAAAAGGTAATTACTGTTTTTAATTTAAAAATTAATTAATTCAGCGCTCAGGCATTTTATGACTTTATAATTCAGTGGTGAAAGGGCGACAGAGAGGTGTTAGAGTGCGACTGAAAACCTTTGCATTGCGATGATATGCCAATAGGTGACGAAGATGCAGAAAAGGGCTACAGGGAGATGTTAAAGGGCGATGGGAAATCGTTAAAGTCCGACAGGGGTGCGAAAAAAGGTGACGAGGAGGCAATAAAGGGCGTTGAAGAGTAGTTAAAGAGCAATGGGAAATCGTTAATTAATATCAGTCTGGTCGTGTAGACATTGGACGTCTGTGGAGGCCTAGTCTAGCGATTTTTGTGATTTTGAAACATATTCTCATAGTACTTCTATAATCAACTAAGAGTGATGACATATGATTGTCCCATTTATCCCAGGAACACACACACACAACATATAACCAGAAAACACCATATTTGATTAATCAATGTAATGTTGCTATTGTAACTGGGAGCGATTTTGAATATGCTAATTCAAATATCAAATTTTCCAATGTTTTGTTTAAAAAAATGGTATTTTTGTTATCCACAGAATTTAAGAATACAAAATTATGTCAATATACACAGAATATATCAAAATATATCGAAGACCTTAGACTGCTATGGGATAAACGGGCGATGAACAGGCGTTATTTGGTGATGAAGATGCACTAAAGGTCGACAAAAATTGTCGATGGAGAGGGGTTAATGTGCAATGAGGAGGCATTAAAGGGCGACGACCATGTGCTGAAGGGTGGCACAGAGGTGTCAAAGAGTGACGACAATAATTTAAATTTCGGCAATGAGGCACTAAGGGGCGACGAAGAGACGATGGAGAGATGCTGAAGGACGACGAAAAGGCATTCATGTGACCGGTTATTTTAAAACGGGGATGGTTTAAAGGGTGATAGGCAGGCATAACAGGGTGATGAGGAAGCGTTAAAGGCCAATAATGAGGCAATAAATGGCCATGTGGAGGCATTAAAGGGCAATGAGGATGCGCTGAAGGTCGTGGAATCATGACGAAGAGTCCATAAAGTGTGATGGTTGCTGCGTTAAAAAGCGACAGGGAGGCAGTGAAGGGCAATGGGGAGGCATTAAATGGTGACCGTGAGGCTTTAAAGAGAACGTTAAGGAGCAATGGGAATGCGTTAAAGGGTGACAAACCAGGCGCTAAAGGGTGCTGAAGAGGCGCTGAAGGGCGGCGAAGAGGATTTCAAAGGCAACGGACAGGCGTTAAAAGTCACTTTTAAGGCGTTAATAGGTGATGTGGAGGTATTAATGGGCAATAGGAAGGCATTAAAGGGCGAGGGGAAAATGTTAAAGAACGACAGAGCAGCATTAAATGGCAACAAAGTTAAATGGAGAAAGTAGATATTTCCTGCATATTTTATCTAGATGGAAACATATGTATTGTGACATTTGCTTGTTACAAAAAATGGGTGGTTCGCATTAACATTGTCCTAAATTTTGTTATTACTTTTAGTTAAAAATAACATTTTTGGTAGGCATAATTACATGTATTGGCCACATTCTTTGTGGTCATCTTTGGTCTTTAAAAATACTTTGGAATTGTTTGTCTGTCGAAAATGATATCCAATTATTTTTTCAGCCTTGCAGACAAGGCGGCCATCTTAGATTTTATCAACAATGCATTGTCTAAAGTTATTTCTGGTTACACCACTAGGTCGGGCTTATCCGAAAACGTATGGTAGACACCAAAAGCGTGAATTTTCTTTTATTCTGTACGACCTTTTTTGATATTTGGTGACCATCTCACACTTGAGGCTTTATTGTTATTATGGTAGTAATCAGTATTTATAAATATCCTTTGGTGTCTAAAAGGGGGGGCAGGATTTTAAGGATTTGAACGACAGAGGATTGCCGAATTTTCAACTCACACTATCAGAATGGTCCTGTGGCATGCTTTCTTGGAAATTTTTGAAATTTAAGGCTTCAATTCGTGCATTTTAAGGCCATTTTCCTCCATAATATTATATTGTTTTGGTTTCTTTAGGACACTGCAGGGTCGCCTTCTGGATCCACCACTCTAGATCCGCGCCTGCAGGCGGCGATACAGTAAGAGGTGGGCTCACATCCAGATACATGTACACGTACTCGTACAGTAGACGATATGGCGATCACCCGAGGTTGGGCTTGATAATATTTAATATCGTGATATTAAACACATCAAAAACCTCATAATGAGCTGACTGTTCAGATTGTGGTCTCATTCCCAGGTCTCTATGTTCTCAGATACATAGACTCAGGGGTGGCCAAGCTGTCGCATTTCGTATTATTAGCAAATTTAATGCCTAATTTACACTGTGTGTCATATCCAATTCTAGCAAATAAAGATTAATTAGAAAGGCGTTAGTAGATATAGGCCCTATTGTTACAGCGTCTATTCAATTTAAGTCAACGTCGCAGACGTTGCCCGTACTGTGTTTGTGATGTGAGATGCATAAGCTCACTGAGAAATTTATGACATTTGATTTAGTTTAATAGGGATTACATAATTGTAGATTGTGTGGTGCTCCAATAATCACCTGTCATCATTTTTACTGAGGCTACATGCCAACCAGCCTGGTTAAAATCTAGTCATTTAAGTGGATATTCTATTGTTTGCTTGTGTTCTATGTGATCTGGTGACATTACTCTGTACCGAGTAACATAATTATATATTTATAACTCACACTTTTAAACCCGTGTATCATACCTGATCACTCAGACTATCACATGATCAGTTTTGCTTTCAGGTATTTATATTATTTTTCTGTAGCAGCCTAGTATATGACCAGAAATCAATTTTGGTTTAAATTCTGTTCTTAAAACATGTAAAACGCCCACCCACCATTCTCAAAACGCCTACGGCATACATCACTATTATCCGATTATCTGTGTGGGTCACAAAACGCCTACCCACGAATTTTTGAGGAAAGGGTAGCTGGTCAGTTTGTGATTAAAAAAAACATATGCATAAAAAGCTCACCCGCCCCATATGCGTTTGAGGATCAAAGGGTAGGCGTTTTTGGGAACCATAGAAGAGGTTTGTCAAGCATTCAATACTCAGAAACAAAGAATGTAGGCTATATGGCTCATTATATGCTGATACAAAATAATGTGACGAAGTTTCGTTGTACGACCTTTTTGATATTTGGTGACCATCTCACACTTGAGGCTTTATTGTTATTATGGTAGTAAGCAGTATTTATAAATATCCTTTGGTGTCTAAAAGGGGGGGCAGGATTTTAAGGATTTGAACGACAGAGGATTGCCGAATTTTCAACTCACACTATCAGAATGGTCCTGTGGCATGCTTTCTTGGAAATTTTTGAAATCTAAGGCTTCAATTCGTGCATTTTAAGGCCATTTTCCTCCATAATATTATATTGTTTTGGTTTCTTAAGGACACTGCAGGGTCGCCTTCTGGATCCACCACTGGGGGGGGGGGGGGGCTTAAGCCCCCCAAACCCCCTTCTAGATCCGCGCCTGCAGGCGGCGATACAGTAACAGGTGGGCTCACATCCAGATACATGTACACGTACTCGTACAGTAGACGATATGGCGATCACCCGAGGTTGGGCTTGATAATATTTAATATCGTGATATTAAACACATCAAAAACCTCATAATGAGCTGACTGTTAAGATTGGGGTCTCATTCCCAGGTCTCTATGCTCTCAGATACATAGACTCAGGGGTGGCCAAGCTGTCGCATTTCGTATTTTTTGCAAATTTAATGCCTAATTTTGCGAATTTTATACCTTAAATGGTGCATCGCGCAATTTTGCCGTTCATATATTTTGCTATTGGCTACTTCACTTTAGTTACGTCAATTTTTTTGGACACCCCTTGTACGCACCTCAGAATATCGCCCACTTAGAGGTCAACCAGCGACGAACATGGTGAAGCAAATATCATTAGAAGTATATTAGATTTTCTATTGATGGAAAATCTGCCTGATATGATTACAAGTCTTTCCTGCTATGCCCGATTTAGAACTACTCCACTCCTGCAAATTTAATCTAGTGAAATATTCTACAGCTTACTTAGGCTAAGTGCATTTATACATTGTGTGTCATATCCAATTCTAGCAAATAAAGATTAATTAGAAAGGCGTTAGTAGATATAGGCCCTATTGTTACAGCGCCTATTCAATTTATGTCAACGTCGCAGACGTTGCCCGTACTGTGTTTGTGATGTGAGATGCATAAGCTCACTGAGGAATTTATGACATTTGATTTAGTTTGTCGACAAATAGGGATTACATAATTGTAGATTGTGTGGTGCTCCAATAATTACCTGTCATCATTTTTACTGAGGCTACATGCCAACCAGCCTGGTTAAAATCTAGTCATTTAAGTAGATATTCTATTGTTTGCTTGTGTTCTATGTGATCTGGTGACATTACTCTGTACCGAGTAACATATATACTTATAACTCACACTTTTAAACCCGTGTATCATACCTGATCACTCAGACTATCACATGATCAGTTTTGCTTTCAGGTATTTATATTATTTTTCTGTAGCAGCCTAGTATATGACCAGAAATCAATCTTGGTTTAAATTCTGCTCTTAAAACATGTAAAACGCCCACCCACCATTCTCAAAATACCCACGGCATACATCACTATTATCTGATTATCTGTGTGGGTCACAAAACGCCCACCCAGGAATTTTTTAGGAAAGGGTGGCTGGTCAGTTTGTGATTAAAAAAAACACATGCATAAAAAGCCCACCCACCCCATATGCGTTTGTGGATCAAAGGGTAGGCGTTTTTGGGAACCATGGAAGAGGTTTGTCAAGCATCCAATACTCAGAAACAAAGAATGTAGGCTATATGGCTCATTATATGCTGATACAAAATAATGTGACGAAGTTTCGTTGTACGACCTTTTTGATATTTGGTGACCATCTCACACTTGAGGCTTTATTGTTATTATGGTAGTAAGCAGTATTTATAAATATCCTTTGGTGTCTAAAAGGGGGGCAGGATTTTAAGGATTTAAACGACAGAGGATTGCCGAATTTTCAACTCACACTATCAGAATGGTCCTGTGGCATGCTTTCTTGGAAAATTTTGAAATCTAAGGCTTCAATTCGTGCATTTTAAGGCCATTTTCCTCCATAATATTATATTGTTTTGGTTTCTTTAGGACACTGCAGGGTCGCCTTCTGGATCCACCACTGGGGGGGGGGGGGGCTTACCCCAAGCCCCTTTCCAGATCCGCGCCTGCAGGCGGCGATACAGTAAGAGGTGGGCTCACATCCAGATACATGTACACGTACTCGTACAGTAGACGATATGGCGATCACCCGAGGTTGGGCTTGATAATATTTAATATCGTGATATTAAACACAGCAAAAACCTCATAATGTTCTCAGATACATGAACTCAGGGGTGGCCAAGCTGTCGCATTTCGTATTTTTTGCAAATTTAATGCCTAATTTTGCGAATTTTATACCTGTAATGGTGCATCGCGCAATTTTGCTGTTCATATATTTTGCTATTTTCTACTTCACTTTAGCTACGTTAATTTTTTCGGACACCCCTTGTACGCACCTCAGAATATCGCCCACTTAGAGGTCAACCAGCGACGAACATGGTGAAGCAAATCTCATTAGAAGTATATTAGATTTTCTATTGATGGAAAATCTGCCTGATATGATTACAAGTCTTTCCTGCTATGCCCGATTTAGAACTACTCGACTCCTGCAAATTTAATCTAGTGAAATATTCTACAGCTTACTTAGGCTAAGTGCATTTATACATTGTGTGTCATATCCAATTCTAAAAAATAAAGATTAATTAGAAAGGCGTTAGTAGATATAGGCCCTATTGTTACAGCGCCTATTCAATTTATGTCAACGTCGCAGACGTTGCCCGTACTGTGTTTGTGATGTGAGATGCATAAGCTCACTGAGGAATTTATGACATTTGATTTAGTTTGTCGACAAATAGGGATTACATAATTGTAGATTGTGTGGTGCTCTAATAATTACCTGTCATCATTTTTACTGAGGCTACATGCCAACCAGCCTGGTTAAAATATAGTCATTTAAGTAGATATTCTATTGTTTGCTTCTGTTCTACGTGATCTGGTGACATTACTCTGTACCGAGTAACATATATATTTATAACTCACACTTTTAAACCCGTGTATCATACATGATCACTCAGACTATCACTTTCGTTAACCTTTTACCGCCAAATTATTTCACTCACGCGATTCACAACTTCAAAAGAGTGAAAATTATTAATCAGGTTTGACAAAATGAAAGTCAACGATTTTTAAATATTGCTGATTGATGTTACGGTTTATCTTGTACTTGTCTTAAAGCTTGTATTTAATTTGCTTAACAAACTATAGGGAAATAATACAATAGGTTGAATGATTAATATAATTACATTATACACCATATGCCACATAATAAATCCGCCTAGAAGTAAATGTTCTAGTTGTATCGTTAAACAAGGTTCACAATGTAATTCATTGAAAAAGTACGTTCATTTCGTTTTTTCGTTTGTATTTTTTATTACTTTTAGATATCTTTGGCTGAGCAGCTGATGTTCCATGATTGTGTTTGTCAAGTTGGAAATGGTCACGATATTCGTTTTCAATATGGCCGATACACGTCACTTCCATATCTAAGTTTTAAGAGGTGTCTTAAATGCCCCTTAAAATAAGATATAACCATGTATTTCATGTATGAAATATTACTTTATATTACCTAAATGTGTTATATCAACTGCAAGATTGTATGTCTTGAAATAGTGTATGTTCAAATAAGAATATCAGCAAAATTACTTCCAAGAGCATCTCAAATGCCATGCGATTTATGCTCTTTAAATGTGTTCATCATGTACCAAAGAATCCGAAAATGGTTTTTGGCACTTTGGCAGATTGCTCTAAAACAATGAGGCATTTTGCGTACGTTTGAGAAACACGAAACCAAACTTCCACATATAAATCATTGTTTGTGTAAGCAGATATAAAGTTCATGTCAACAATAAATTGGTGTTTTTGTCTAGCTCAGTGTACATGGCTGTATTTTTGTAAGTTTTTTTGTTTTAAGTGAGACGGTGTGCCAGGATGGAGAGAGGTTATGGTAAGGGTTATGATGGAGTGAAGAAAAAAGACTATAGGGACAGATTTAATAATGAAACTGAATAGCAATGCAAAGTCAAACTCCACCAAGAAAGAGGGAGATATCCATGTGATTTTGCAATCATATAAAACTTGTGTGAAGGTATTTACCAAGTTATTATTAATCACCTGCCGATACATGAAATTGCCACTAATTGGGCTCTTCACAACGCAGAGCTATGTAAGGTTTGTTACCACGAATTCCCCTTTCTTTACAGACAAAAAAGGGGGGTGTTTTGTAGCAAGCAGGTGGATATTTCGGCATTTGAAAAAAAGAGATCCACATCAGAGATTGTTACAAACTAGTCTTTACAAATTACGAAACATGAGGGCTTAATTTTACTTTCCTTAGGCTACCGACACTAACAGAAGATGCATTACATTAACATGTAAAGTAGTATTGCTGGGCAAAACGTCACATTGCAAAACCAGGCATTGACGCCTGAAAACAGTATGTGAGTGATCTTTTGTAGACTATTCTGCTGCCAATATACTCATTTTTTGTACAGCAAATCTCAAATATCAAATCTCAACATATCAAATGGTTATAAAGTGCATTTACTTAAAACAAGCAAAACCGTTCTTGTTACATGCAATGTTTCTGAAAGAGATAAAGCGGCAATGTACACTATTTCCAATCAGATTCCTTGGATTGAGTCAGGTAGCGAGTAATCTAAGTGGGTTGCATCTGCACCAGAGCACTTGGCGAAGCGTCATACCTGGGAATGGGCATTTAACATAGACATAGCAAATTATCAGTCTCTTTGTAGTGGCGGATCCAGGTGGGGGACTCATCAAATGCAGCAATAGATCTGCTTAAGGCCTACTTCCATGACTTCCGGTTGCAGTAATCGAAATATGAGACTAAGTAAAGAGAACTTAAACAATGTTGATTTCATTTCGGGCGAACATCAGAGATGGTGAGCCAACGTAAAGCCGGCCTGGAGTCAACGTTTATTATTTTTTTATTTTTGGGCCCAGACATCTGGAATTCTTTGCCAACGAGACATCAAAAGTTTCCGATTCCGATTATATTTTTAAATTTAGTACAACGTTGTAGGTCACTTGGTAAATGTAAGTTTTTATTATGTATACAGATATTTAATTATGAATAATTTTCAACATTTTTATATAATTTTTAGCCATGTCATTTATTTCTCCATATGCACTATAAGTTATTTTTATGTAATCTTTAATCTCCTTGTCATGTTACCTTCCTGCCAGACAAGCTGCTTGTTTTATTTGTTATCTTTTTCGCTTGTTATATCTCTGGAGGTTGCTTAAAGTGAGATAATTATATTAGGATCTCAATATAAGGAGTCCATTTTAGCATACCAATTATATTCTATAGTGTGAGATGTCTGGCTGGCAAAGAAGGAATAACCTGAAAAGAACGATTTTTTTATGTATTATGCCGCCTTGGGGGTACAATGATCAAAGTGGTCTAAAGTGAATTGTTGAAACAAGCCATCTTTGTATCTCCTGTCTTCCGCTCTGAATTTCTAATTAGAAACGGCCGATAAGTTTATGAAATTGGCAGCTCTTCTAATCCTACCATCAATTATTAATATTTGTACATGTATAACATGAATGCCTAAAATCGCAAAAAAAGCTGTCATCGTTTGGCCTCTTTAATCTTCATTTTTTTGTTTTATTCCGCTTATTTGTCGTATTCCTTTCCTCTTCCCTCGTCGCCAACTTTCTCTTCTTGCCATACTTTTTATTTTGTATTGTTCACCATTGTATTTGTCCCTTTCAATATTTAATCTATTTGTCTACTGCATACGATGCCTTCTCTTTTGTTCCAGTTGATTATTACAAAATCCTTATATTATAATTATTTTGATGATTATTCTCTCTAAGTGATAGACTTATGCACTGTTTTCCTTTCTTAAATTTAATCAAGATAAGTCTTATGATTTTCGTTTTGATTTCGTTTACACCGACCCTGCATAAATTTAATGAAGCTTCGTTGCACCTAACAAACACCAAAATGTTTAGATCTCACATGCGATTTAATTATTATGTTATAGACTTTTACCATGTCTACTGGATGTGGTAGCTGATGTTTAATATTTTATTGTTATACAAATATGGCTACTTTTTTGTTCTTTCACTGTTGAGGAGGTCACACTGGTGGGTCTACTTTGCCTTCTTCACAATCCCATGGCTGCAAAATCACATACAAAAAGAGAAAATATTATTCTTCATCATGCAGTGGTAACATTTTGAAACGTATTTTACGTCAAACAGAGTTGTAAATGATGGACATATCGTTATCTATCAGCTGAGGTGTTGTGTGTGCCACTAAATGTATGACAAAATACAACACTGGTTGCTAGGAAACGATTCAGGTTTCAGTTAATGATGAATATTCTAAATCTAAAAGCTGTGATTGGGTGTAAAGAATGAAACATATGGCGTATCAGATTTCAGTTATATTGAAGGATCTCGTATTACATATCACACAACATCAAATACCAGTGATATAAAACACGTTGAATGATCGCGAATTGTATATCATTAGATCACATTTATATTAAATGATCTCGTATTGCACAACATATCCCAGTGATATTAAATGATCGCGTATTGTACATCAGCAGATCCCAATGATAATAGATGATCGCGTATTGCACATCAGTAGATCACATTGATATTAAATGATCGCGTATTGCACATCAGTAGATCACATTTATATTAAATAAGCTCGTATTGCACAACATATCCCAGTGATATTAAATGATCGCGTATTGCACATCAGCAGATCCCAATGATATTACATGATCGCGTATTGCACATCAGTAGATCACATTGATATTAAATGATCTCGTATTGCACAACATATCCCAGTGATATCAAATGATCGCGTATTGTACATCAGCATATCCCGATGAAATTGGATGATCGCGTATTGCACATCAACAGATCCCAGTGATATTAAATGATCTCGTATTGTACATCAACATATCCCAGTGATATCAAATGATCGCGTATTGTACATCAACATATCCCAATGATATTAAAATGTCGCGTATTGCACACCAGCAGATCCCAATGATAATGCATGATAGCGAATTGCACATCGACATAATTATCTCAGTGATATTAAATGATCGCGTATTGCACAGCAACATATCCCAGTGATACTAAATGATCGCGTATTGCACATCAATAGATCCCAATGATATTGCGTGATCGCGTATTACACATCAACATATCCCAGTGATATTAAATGATCTCGTACTGTACATCAGCATATCACATTGATATTAAATGATCTCGTATTACACATCAACATATCCCACTGACATCAATCCCAGTGATATTAAATGATCTCGTATTGTACATCAACATATCCCACTGATATCAATGATCGCGTATTGTACATCAACATATCCCAGTGATATTAAATGATCTCGTATTGTACATCAACATATCCCACTGACATCAATGATCGCGTATTGTACATCAACATATCCCAGTGATATTAAATGATCTCGTATTGTACATCAACATATCCCACTGATATCAATGATCGCGTATTGTACATCAACATATCCCAGTGATATTAAATGATCTCGTATTGTACATCAACATATTCCACTGATATCAATGATCGCGTATTGTACATCAACATATCCCAGTGATATTAAATGATCGCGTATTGCACATCAATAGATCGCAATGATATTGTATGATCGCGTGTCGTAAATCAACATATCCCAGTGATATTAAATGATTGCGTATTGCACATTAACATATCCCAGTGATAATAAATGATCGCGTATTGCAAATCAGCAGATCCCAGGGATAATAAATGATCGCGTATTGCACATCAGCAGATCCCAATGATAATAAATGATCGCGTATTGCACATCAGCAGATCCCAGGGATGATAAATGATCGCATATTTCACATCAGCAGATCCCAGTGATATTAAGTCAGCGCGTATTGCACATCAACATATGATAGTGATATTAAATGATCGCGTATTGCACATCAACAATATTCTAATGATATTAAATGTGAGTATTGCACATAAGTAGACCACAGTGATATTAAATGAGCGCGTATTGCACATCAACAAAGCAGTATCTACTCACGCTACAAGTGAGTAGATACTGTTTTTTTTATTTGTAGAGGGGTGCACATTGTGAATTAAAAAATATATAATAAAAACAATTAAAAATTAGGAATTTACAAAATAAAAAATATCAAATTAAAAAGAATTAATATTGCAAAAAAACTAATAAAAATAAAAAAAGGTAAAAATAAAAAATAACAAAATATAATAAATTAATTAATAAAAAATTAAAAATTTTAAAAATTATAAAAAAACTGACATAAAAAAACCAAATAAGAACAAAAAATCCACAAACAAGTTTGGATTAAATGATCCCGTATTGCACATAATTATATGAAAATGATAACAGTTACATTCAAACATATATGACATTGATGATATGCGCCACGCAAAAGTGCACAAGTATGACAATAAATCACATAACAGTATTTAAAAAAATGTGTGTAGTTAGCCTGAACATTTGATAAAAACATACTGTGCGTGGGGTTCGATAATTTGTCTGAATAATACACGGTCTATATAACTGGTTCTGCTGTGTCGTATATTCAGTATTGCATAACGCACCACAAACTATTACTGTACTGTAGAGTCTACTGCTGGGGATATTTACCTCATCGATACATCTGTAAAGCATCTGAAGTCGCACAATATCGCAGTTGGTGAGATGTGTACGCTGGCCTATGACGTCCTGCATCGCAGGGTCCTTGGTCACTATTGTAGGAATGTCATCGTCAACAGCAAAAGAGCTACTGCTGTAGTGCAGTACTGATTCGTAATCATAGTGGGTTTTCAAATGTGTCACCTCCTCCCCTTCTACATATCGTACAAAATTGCTCTCTTTTCCTGTGTGAAAAGGAAAATGTCATCGACATGTGGAGCTTGATCATGTTGACACAGCAGCGCTTTTAGCTTTTATTAAATCGTTATCACAATATAAACAACGATTGATTTATAGGCTAGTACACTCTCCTAAAGTAAGTGTGTCTAGGTATTAATAGAAAAAAATCAGAGTAGAGTGATTAAATGATATTATGTGATCACTGTTAACAGGTTAATCCTTCATGAGCCTAACTTGGTCTTTGGTATTTACAGTCATACCATTTAATAGCTGTAATAATCTGTGCTACATTCACTTGGTAATTAAACTATTTAGCTTGCCTTCGAGAAATGTGCAGTAACCTTCTGCGAATGAATTGTATAAAAAAAGACAAATAAAATCAGCGTCTAAAAAATCGATACTCTCTATCTTTCAAAATCTGGGTATTGCCATTATGGATTATCACAAAACGTTTTATCAAGACCATGACTGAATAAACAAAACTGACCTTCTTCTATGTTGTCCCAGTTGATCAGCACCCAATCATCACGATCACCACGGCAGTGCTCATGGCGGAAGGCGTATGCGTGCATAAATTCATGCATAATGGTACCGTGGCGACTGACGCAAGAGTCTTCCAAAGACATGCTCTGTTCTCCACCTTTCATACCCACATGAGAGGAACATCTTGAGAAAAAAAATCAATCAATCAATCACTCAATCAATTACTCAATCAATCAATCAATCAATCAATCAATCAATCAATCAATCAATCAATCAATCAATCAATCAATCAATCAACTAATCAATCAATCAATCAATCAATCAATCGATCAGTCAACTAGTCAGTCAGTCAATCAGTCATTCAGTCAATCGGGGTACTGGGATGATTGCTAGTAGTAGTACTTTTCGCCCCCATTCGGGGAGGGTCATTAGGGATCTGTTTCGTCTGTTGGATGCTGTTACGGCATTGTACGGAAGCACTAGTCTACAGCAATCATCCAAGGGCAGCTGCAGCCTCCTCGTATCTGGCTATAATCTTCGGGCGGATTGCCAGTGGCGTACCCTGGTTCCTCCGCTCAACAGCGGAGCCAATGCAGCACCCGCATCAGTGCTGGCGCTGATGTAGGCTGTGGTAGCCTTAAATAACCGGCAATAGCGTGTTTGACATTAGGTCTCTCACGTGGGATGAATGGAGTTACCCAGAGGGAGTGATCCTTCCTATTGTTACTCTGGGGACTATCCGACCCGAGGATAGCGGAGCTGCGCAAAATGCCACAGAGTTTCATCATTAAATTGTACAGCGAAACTCAAGTCTCCGGCCGTCTGGGCATGTCTGGGGGTATATCCCCTAGACATGCCCAGAACCCCTTATCGGGCGAGCGAAGGAAAACGCTCTCAATAACCCACCATGCCCTATCACCCCCACCCTCACATCATCTGTACATCATTCATCTCATCAATTGACTACAACGTTTTTATCGTATTACAATGTCACTTAAAAGACCTTTTGTGCCGAAAAGTGACGTAAAGCAAAGATTTACTACTACTACTACTTCAGTCAATCAGTCAATCAACCAAACAATCATTTCCATTAACACATGGCTGCTTGTAAACACACCCTCCAGTCTTCTCTATCATCACGTAGTTAGGCTCGTCTCCTGTCCATTTTCTAATATCAAGGCAAGTTCTGCCGTCCACTTTTGTTGATTCCATGAGATCTTCTATCCCAGCCTCAATATCTAATATCTGCTCGTCAGCTGGGTAAAAAATAAACCGCTATCTGAGAGTTCAGTTTGAAATGACATTGCTGAGAAAATAATTCGACCAGAGTTAAAGTAAGTTGACAAATAAACAGTAATGATATGAGCAACACGCACTCAATAAATGAATGTTTTTCTTTCACACGTCTGCGCACCTTTATATTTGATGAAAGTACGTGCATTGACGATAATTGTGATTCAGTCAATTTTAAACAACCTACTGTAGAGCTCGTCTTTGATTGTATAATACAATATTGCCTCCGGCCACCACTTCTCTGGCTCTAAGATTGCATTGTATTCATTTGTCTGGAATTAGAGGAATCACAAGTAAGCTATTAATAGTCTGGTGCGGTATGTCATTTGGCCATCTCTGTTGCCCAAATTGATTTTATTGTTTTTATGGCTTCCTTGTGGGTCAAATAAGCCAAAAATATTGGGGTTCAATTTTTCCCGCCCGTCAACCTCGTTTTATGGCACATTCAAAATGGCCGCCAAAAAAAGCTAGAGTCACGATTTTGATGTCTATACCCATGTTTTTGGGTATGAGGAATCCAATAATGCCCCTACAAAATGTGTATGTCTTGTAGATATTTTGATATTAGGTATAAAACACATTTTTAATGCTTTTCCGGTCATTTTTTTGTCGCGAATATGAAAAAACTCAAATTTTCATACAATTATTTTGGAAGCGTTACTTAGTCTGCTTTATGATATAAACAGCACATTGCTGATGGTTTCTGAATGGTAGATGTTTCGTTGATGTGCCTTAAATATTCCACCAAGAAGGCGTAATAGTGATAGTGGAAACCCAACAACTTCAATAACGATGTTTGGTACATTTCATTGATTTGCTAATGAACATTTTACAACAAAATTACTAAAACTAGTGTGACTTTTGCAAAATTTACACACTTTTTGAGAAGTGGATAGAAGGTATGAAGGTCTAATCGACATTTAAAAAATAATACAAAATTGTGAGCATATTGTGCGTTTCATGTGCTGTCAAACAAATGATCAGAATCAATCGTCATGATCATGGCGAGTGATTGTGGTCCACTTCAACAGCAAAATTATAGGATTTTTTGTTTCTTTAAAATTCTTCACAAGAAAAAAATAAAATGGGGGATTTTAATTCATCACAGCCCATGAGAGATATCCGCGTGTAAATTCCAGTCATAATTGAACATTATTCCCGCGCCAAGGCAATATTCTAAAGAGATGCGAAGCGAGTAGTACCAATTAATTTACAAATCTGTAACCCAACAAGGACGCCCGGCCGCGCAATGATTACAGTCTCTGTATATCGCGTATACCTACAAACTATGCTATTGCGAATAGATTGGAGGAGGACAGGGTCATTACCACAGCTGACATTTAAGCAGATTACAGCAAGCATTCAATGGCTTGGTTCATCGAAAAAAGACAATGAGGTTTAGGTTCAATTTTAGTGATTTTGTTTTATGTATTATTGACATTTTTTAAATTTCAAAATGACCGAATGTCGTTTACAATGACACATGCTACCTGGTTTGATTGTCATATACGCCACTGTTGCATTTGTACAGGAGTCGTCTGCAATACTGAGCATTTTAAGCATATCTGGTACTACGGCAGTCTGATTTGCATCCATATTTGTTGAGCTCAATAACAACCCTTAGTGCAGGTTAACTGAGACATCTGACAGGAATGAACATACTATCCTTCACTTCCCACATGTTTTGTTCTAATGGTGGGAGGTTTGGCTATCTGATGAAGCAGGTCTTGTCTCTCATTGCAATTGACATGTAGCTTGCCCTCATAAGGTTGAGCATCAGGGCAGCTGAGGTAGATGGTAGCACCTCCCATGCTAGATTTTTAGACAAGAAGAGTTGCCACCGCAAAGCTGGAATAGTCTTTAGGTCAGAGGATTAGTACACTTGACATACAAAACTCGTCCATGCTTCCAAGAATTTCGATGTACAAATTTAGAGAGGAAGAGGCGCCGCATCGATAGAGTATCTGACTGCCACGTCATTCATGCACGCATCACAGGCTTGAGCCTCTCTGATCTTGCAGAGGTCTTTCAGAGGAATATCCTTGTCTATTCCCTCTCAATGTGACACAGTGGCGGTTTCGTCGAGATCAAATTGAAATTAGTGTGTTGACGTTAATTTACAAGCCATTTAAAATAATAATATGTGTCTATAATCTGTTTACGTGTGAAGCTGATGTTACTTCCACAGACCAGTTAAGAGATATTACACAAGGTGCTTCATCATCACAGAAACGAACCAAATTTCAAGAGGTACACTTTAATGCCTTTCCATGTGTGCTCAATAGATAGATATGTTATCTAGCCAAAAATGGTAAAGAAATGTGATCATCAGCGATGAGCCTTTGTACAAAGCTTTCAAAAAACCTATTTCAAGAAGAAATATGCCACAAAACTGTTTGCAACAAAGTAAAAGCTTCCACAGACGGTGAATAGACATACCCAGCATATTCTGTTGTGTATAACATTGTGGCAGTGCAAAAAAGTAATACTTTTGGAGTACTTTGCTGTATTACTTATCTGATCTACTTATGCTTTAAAGAACCCATTACACAGTTAATGCATCAGTATTAGATTGTGAATTGTTCAGTATTTGACCAGAATATATTATTTGGTTCAAATCACACATTTTGTGGAATGCCGCTCCTGTTGGTGTATCCTGTGCAGAATTCACCTGTGCTGGAGAAACTAGTACAAGCTAAACTTTCTATATGAAACAATAAACAATTAATACACACGACCTCTGGTCACGACAAGACGTTCAAAAGTATGCTCCCATGAGTGGAAGTAACTCAGAGAAAGACATCATTAAGCATAGTACCCAGTGCTGACTCCACCAAATGATTGGTCCGAGGTGGTTTTTGTATCACTCTTTAGTCATGAAGCATCCCTTGTGTAATCACTCACACATGATCCGTGGCCAATAAAGCTGTCCTAGATCGAGGCCAATTATTGGGACATCTTACGAGCTTCCGACTTCATGAGCTACTGTCATGGTTTGATACGTGTCACTTGCATCAGTCTGCAGAAAACTGCACTCAACGGGAACCAGCTCTAAGCAACTTGGTTTGGATGACAATGTACATACACAGTACTTAGTAAAAGTGATCATCAGTAATTGTTTTTCAACGATCTTGACTTCTGCTTTTCTAGAATGACTACTCGCATGTGGTCTAATTGCATTATCACTTTTTTACCGGATAACATATTTATCTACTACTGAGCGTACAATATGCAAACACATTCAAGTGTATTTGTTAACATGTGGGTTGGTTCTAAATGTATTATGTTTTCTGTTCTCTTATAATGAGACATCATTTGTAATATTTCTTAATTTAATGATCTGTGGTAGGCTACAAGGCCTCTCATATAAACAGACTATTTCAAAACATTATTGTTTTAAAAGCTTGAAATCACTTGTTTTCAAAGCTTTTTTAAAAGTGTGTGTCCTTTCCTCAAAATTATAACTTTAACTTTGATTAGGTTGTCCAGTTGAAAAAAATACCACGTTTTCCTTTTCCTGTATTTTTCACACTCAATAGCTAATTTAGATTGGAACTGATTTACTGATACCTAGCGAAACATCTTCGTGGTTGTGAGTTGCTTGTTTCTTTTGTATAAGAAAATGAACCAAGCCATTGAATGTTTGCTGTGATCCTCTATGGTAATGGCCCTGTCCCCTTCAATTATGACTGAAATATATACGCTGATATCTCTCATAGGCTGTGATGAATTAAAAGTCCCCCTTTTATTTGATATTGTGCATCATTTTTTGATTTAAAAAAACAAGATCTAAAAATCCAATAATTTTATGGATGGGATGGACCACAACTACCCACCAAGATTAATTCTGATCATTTGTTTAGCAAATATGAAACATTGCTGAAACTCACAATTTGCGCACAATGTGAGATAATTTTATTTTATTTCAAATAACATTGACCCATCCCACCCACTTCTCAAAATTATCAAATGTGTTTTGTAAAAGACACATCACCGGCAATATCAATTATCCTCTGTGACTATTGTAAAATGTTTAAATGAAGGAAGTGCATCAAACATCGTTATTGAAATTGTTCAGTGTCTACGATCGCTTTACGTCACTTTGGTAGACTACTTGAGGTCCATTAACGGAACACCTATCATTCAGAAACCATCAACAATGTACTGTTTATCATAATACACGCTAAACAACGCTAAGAGTTTGAATTTTAGTTTTTTTCGAATTCGCGAAAAAAAAAGACCGAAAACGTATAAAAAATGTGTTCCATCGTTTATTTCAAAATACCTAAAAGACATCCTCATTTTTTATTGGATTTCTCATACCCAAAAACATGTTAGGGCCCATGTTAGGGCCAAATATGTGATTTCGATGGTGGCCATTTTTGAATGTGTCGTAAAACAAGGTTGAGAGGAGGGAAAAATTGAGCCCCAATATTTCTGGCTTATTTGACACCTAAGGGAGTCAAAAAAACAATAAAATCAATTTGGGCAAGAACTTTCAATTTTAAGGATATTTATGACATACCGCACCAGACTATAATGTTATTATTATATTATTATCGACCACAACCCAGTATAATTATGGGTGTGCATACATGTAGCACATAACTGATTCTCAGTTCAATACGGCGTGTAATTTCTTGGGATTGTTGTTTCAAAATTATTTTTCTGCAGATTTGGTACCATTTGGGATTGTTATAACATAACACTTCTCCTGACATTGAAATCCCCTTTTTCACCAATATCAAAATGGCCGCCGATATACGTGAACAATGGCATGATAGCCGGTAATATTTTAATATTAATGGATACATTTGTGTGTTAATAATTTACCACAAAAAAAAAGATTATTCGCCATCAATTTAATGGAGGCAATATATCGGAAATGTGTATGGCTCTTTTAGTTAAAAAAAATTATGAGCTCATTTGATGCGGCAACAATTTTGAAAATATGCAAATTTGCAAAGCTTTTAAAACTTGTTACCTGGTTACGTCTCTATTATGTAGGGTTTTTGTTCAGTTAAAAACATTACACCACTTAAATACGATATTGTATGAAATTACTATTTTATTCTATGACACCATGTTTTCTTATTCCAGTCATATTAATATCATGAATAGTAAAAATATCAATCAATAGATGAATCAATCGATCGATCAGCTGATTTCTTGATTGATTGATAGATATATTTGATTGATTGATTGATTGATTGATTGATTGATTGATTGATTGATTGATTGATTGATTGATTAATCGATCGATCGATCGATCGATCGATTGATCGATCGATCGATCGATCGATCGATCGATGGATTGATGGATGGATGGATGGATTGATTGATTGATTGATTGATTGATTGATTGATTGATTGATTGATTAATTGACTTGATTGATTGATTGATTGATTGATTGATTGATTGATTGATTGATTGATTGATTGATTGATTGATTGATTGATTGATTGATTGATTGATTGATTGATTGATTGATCGGTCGGTCGGTCGATTGATCGGTCGGTCGATCGGTCGGTCGGTCGGTCGGTCGATCGATCGATCGATCGATCGATCGATCGATCGATTGATTGATTGATTGATTGATTGATTGATTGAATAATTGATTGATTGATTGATTGATTGATTGATTGATTGATTGATTGATTGATTGATTGATTGATTGATTGATTGATTGATTGATTGATTGATTGATTGATTGATTGATTGATTGATCGATTAAAATGCTACATATTGACATTATGAAAATTCCTGATGTTGTTGTAACATTATATAATTTGTTTATACCTGGGGTGGCCATACTTCTCCAGGAGACAGCATAATGTCCCCCTCCACGAGCTCTGAAAAAAGAGAACATCATTATAATCCACCAGGTGGGCTTTCGGGAATAAATGTCACATCAAGGCTCACTTTAAATTTTTCGTTGATGTTATTGAATTAGATTGAAATTCACATATTTTTTTCTAAAATTATATGATTTCACACGAAGGAAACATGTATATATTGTACATGGAAGTATGCTATGGTTGTGCAGACCACTTTTGTATATTGTGCTCTACTTTATATTTTGAACATCATATGCTTGGATCGAAAGGGTGGGCATTTTAATTAACCTGATTAATTTCCCTAATTATTCTTATTGATGCCACCTGATTAAACCCAACACATCTCTCCACTTTAGAAGCACAATACGGGCGGACGTGACATCTTATCTGCTTATTTTCTATTATGGCACGTAAAATTTCCCAGACACGCAAAACAAATTATTGTAACTAGAATTATGGCCAGTGTTTTCTAGTTGACAACATAGGTTTGTCTTGATGTCACGCTCACTCATTTTATCCATTATGCCAACATCCAGCAAAAAATATATTCAAAAATATCATATATTAAAATTGATGACTTTTAAGAGTCGTTATAGTTCACCGTTTATAATCTACTTGAATTTAGAAATAACATCCCATTATATTTATTACATTATACATGGGGATATGTTGATGCGTGGACCGTGTGCAGCTAATAATTTGCATTATTGAAACATACTGGCTATGACAAAATGATTAAAGCCTACTCAAAAGCAGTGTCAAAGTATATGTATACACGTATTATTGTTCTACATTTATCTCACATTTATGCAGTGGGAGATACGTAATTTGCATCATTAGATAAATACCTCCATATTCTAAGTTGGGTATAACATCTACTGGCATGGCATATAGATGACCAGCTAACATCAGAAGCACGGGGACCAACATCTTGTAGACCTACAGTTAGTATGATGACTTCACTCAAGCGCTAGCATACAAACCCGCGCTATTACAGAGAGTCAATCGATTACAAAGTTATATTTGATTCTTCATCTGAAGATATGACATTGTAAGATAATAAACAAGATACCATCTGTGATAGATCCCACGAATAAAACCATATGCAGCTCAAAATAATCAAATAATAAGTATATCGATTGTAAACAAAATAATCTGCAGCGCACATAATTAAAACTCAATTATTTACATCGTTGTATGCAAAAGATGGCAGACTATGTATTTATAAGGGTCAGAAAACAAAATAAATGTTCACATGCTAACATTATCTGATAAGTAATACGATTTTTTTTGTAGTTGCTTGAATAAAAGATTTCTTAACTAACACTGTACACACTGAGCATTGTTATGCATGATTATGATTTATAATGAAATACTATTATTAGGCTATACAAGCCTATGGATGAAGCTGAACGTGTTATCAGAAAATATTGATGAGTGCTATGGCGAAGCTGATGTTTTATAATAATACCGATAATTCATTCTCAAAAAAATAAATCATTACATAATACGTAGTTAGTTGCAATCATTACATAAAGCGTAGTTAGTTGCATAAGTGGTGTGAAAGCTCACTCAAAGAGACAGATATTCTCATAATGATAATTAGGTATTACTCTTCTTCCATGAGTGACTAGAGATGTAGACACGTCCATATGGCATTATAGTAATGTTATTCATTTCAATCTATATTGACCACATATAGGCCTACGCTCTGTTTCACGTCTAGTATTACACGTAAATTGGTTAGTAAATAATTACAGGCAAATCACAAATCTTAATTCACGAGCTACTCGTTATGGACTAAATTTGAAATAAGTTCAGTTTTAAATAAGTTAATTAAAGTTGTTTTTTATTGTTTCAAACATAGTCAGAACGTTTTGTATGCTAAATATGCTAATACAAATTGCATAGCCCCCACCATCAGCATTCTACATATTAATAACAGGTGCCTTGCCTGTGCAGCTAGTGTCATTGAATACCCTATACTCAGCTATCCCGGGTTTGATTCTCGCGGGTTCGGTACTGTTACACTGTCTACAGTATTGGGATCAAGCAGTGGAGAACCAATCAAGGTTTTCTTATTAGGCCACACTTTCCGTTATATATTGTAGGATATTTTAGTAGTTGTATATATAATTACACAAAACCACAAAATTGTTGTAGGTCCGAATACCAAACATTTTCCGAATGCTACCCTCTGTGACAGTCCTGACACTTTTCATGAACTTGTGGATCTCGACGTAGGCTACACTGGTCACCACTCACCAGCATACAAAAAGACAGCTTTTTCTATGCTGTCAAACTTTGACGCTGAACCGTATGGTTGCGACTAATTCGGACTACGGCTCGATACGTATGCCTATGAACAAGCAGCCTCGCTCGCAGGGCAGCCATCCCGGATCTTGTTCACACGGTAAAATCCTGTGTCCATAACATAGCCTGAACACTGGCCCTGTGACTGTGAATTAGGTCAGATACTGGGCCCTGATTTTTAGGTTGTGATTATAGCAGCCTCAATTTGACTCAGCTTGGGGGTGTGCCTTGGAGGTTTCAGTCCTATTGGCTGATTGCGATTAGGCTTTCTCCCACTTACTTCATCTTCCCTTGGCCAGTCTCACGCGAGTGCATACTGCAGCAGCCTAGCCGTATCGAGTACTACAATCATTGTCGCGGCCTCATTGTCGCGGCCTCAGCCGCGACATTACTGTATTGCCTATCTCTGGGTAGCCCTTTGGGCTGACATGATGTGATGCGCAGTGCATTCTGGGTCAGACTGTAGCAGAGTTTACAAAAAAAGCTAGCCCTGTAAACGGGCTGCCCGGGCCTCCCGATTAATGTCGATTGCTCTGAAACATCGTGATCATATGATATTTCCGATCTCGCTTACATTTAAAGTAGCCTAATTAATTGCGTGAGACCTTATTATAAATTATTTGAGAGTTTCGTAAGCATTGGTAATTAAATCCTGTAAGGCTAGGCATAGTAGCTAGTGGACCAGTAGGCCTACTACTAGTAGTAGCTAGTCTCAGCTTAGATTTTTGGACTACAGTCTGACACAAACCACACGTCTATTCCTGAAAGTGACACTGACAGCCTGAGACATTGGCCTGAGACTTACGTGGGCCCAAAATGAAACGAAAGGAATCGGGCTTTAGGCCACCTTTGTACACATATAGGCTAAACTGGGCCAGGAGAACCTCCTGAGGATGGTGAGATGAGTGAGATGACACTGTCCTCCAGACACAAAGACATTATAGTGATATTAATCCTATTTACAGGACTAGGGTTGCCCGTCATTTAGTCAACGTTAGCGATGACATAGTTTACAAAAAAAACCCTGATAATAATAATAAATCAACCGATGTTTTTTAAAAATGATAGTAATATAAATATGCAAAAATAAGAGTTTTTTTGGCTAGCTAGCCCAGTAAACAGTCTGCTCGGGCCTTGAGAGGGACATGGCGCAATGGTTAGAGCGTGGCGCTCTGCCGATGTCGCTCCCTGCCGTGCGGTTTTAAAACCCGCTTGGTGCAGAATTTTCAGAGAAATATTATGCTTCTCCCCTCTCAATCTTGGGACATTGTTAAGATGTTGTGTCCTTGGGCAAGGCACTTCACCCTCAAATGCTTCACTTGACTCAGGTGAAAATGAGTACCTGGTAGGACAGAGATGGCAATGTGTACGATAAGTTCAATGCGCCGAAACGGCTGCAGGACTGTATGCTCTCCGTAGAGTTGAAATGGCACACGAATGAACAGGTCCAGGGTAAGATGTAAAGTCGGGTGATAGGTCTTTAGACTTGATATCAGACTATAAACCTGCACCTTTACCTTCTGGCTGGGGGCAACAACGTCCAATGCCACACAGGTACCATTTTGAGTAAATCACATTTGAAAGTTTGCCATCCCGTGTGGAAAACACGGAGTACTGAATTAAGTTATGAATATAATGAACATGCTTGCTAATATCTTTCGTTCTAATAAAACATTTTGTTATGCATGATTGATGTTGTATTTCAGGTGAAAACTGCATTAGAATAGAGGGTGTTTCTGGCACATTTCATATTTCTACTTTATTCGTGTACCTACCATCCAAAGTGTTATGGTGATCACATGCACGGATGCAATGTTAATCATTTTACACTCTGTTGAGTATTATTTGTATACAAACTTTAAAAATACAGGCATTTTAAATTGTGGGATTGGATAGTGTTGCCCCGAACTTATTGGACTTTTGTTGATTAGATGTTGTATTGGACAGTTTTGCCCAACTGACTATTTAACCTTGTATAAGAGGGATTGGATCTTTTTGCCCCGAGTAATATTTCAATTTTACAAGGAGCATACTTTTTAAATTTATTTTAACAGGTAAAAGCGAATATAAATGGTAATTATTATATCTCTTTTATGTCCATCTAACAAATTTCTGAATATTATCAGCCTGAAGTATTATATGAATATATCGCATAATGATTATCTATAATGAAAATAGACTGTTTTTATCTACAGGTAGTTTGTATGGCATTGACTAAAATAAAACTTGATTGCAAATTCGAACAGTGTGAGTATAACACACAAACTTGTTGATATAGAACTGATCAAAGCTATAATGATATTGAATTCAGCTTAATTTATTAGGAATTATTAGGAGCATAACAATTAAACAGTGTGCTCCGTTACACGTGGCAACATGAATTGTGCTGCTATTTTCAACAAATAAACGTATAAACTTGTCGATCATTCAGTTCATTGCGAATTAAAATATTTGTACAATTTAAAGTAATAATCTTGGTTACTTTAAATGGTTTCGATTTACGTCATTTTATTATTTCTTCTGCCCATTGATCTCGGGTATACATGGCTGCGGATATGTTTTTTAATGTTACCAAAGTCGACGTCACAAGGTAGCATTGTGTGTCCACTTATTTGAAAAATGTGAGAGATGTTATCAAATTAATCTGCTACAAGATTATGCCACATGTGTATGATGTTCCATTTTTTTATTCTGCCCGGAACAGTTGTCTGAAATTACATAAAGATCCTTTGGTAAATCAGGGGCAGATAAAAACTGCAACAGGCATGATCCTATTTCATCAGATCCACGACCAAATATACATACATCCCAAATCATTACCACAATCATGTATACCGCAGTTATACGTCAAAAGTTTTTTTTGTGAAATGCCGGACCAACCGATAATATTGGGGTTGGTCGTGCCTGCTGTAAATCTACTGCAATGACGAGTTTTGTGTGGATCTTCTTTTACCATTTTCAACATTTTAGTGATGTTTTTAAAACCCTTATTGGCCTCTTCTCAGTGTAGTTTCAGATCATTTTCATAATTTTTTTTTTCATTCGCATCACCAGGTCCACAATTCTGTATTTTCACAGTCAACCCATCACATGTCTTACAAGTATCTGATTTTGGTGACAAGCCCCAAATTTCTATTTGTGCCCAAAACTCTAAAATATATATCCTTGGAGACAATGTTGAATTTCTGTTGAGCACACCATTCTTTGTAGAGAGAATACATGTGCGAAATTTTCAGCTCTGACCCAAGATATCTATTAGGATTTTTATTCTTTAAATAATGACTTTCATATGCTGGAAATTGATCAATATGCACCAGGACATGCGCTATATCTTCATCGGTACATTTGTTGGGTCTATTTTGATGCTTCCCTCGACGATCTGATTCAGGTGTTAAGCGTCCTTGTCGTTGATGCTCGAGGATAGATTTTAAACTCCCTTACTTTTTTAAAGGCCATGCACAGATAAAAAGGCTGTTCTACTAAGTTTTATTTCTTTACCAGAAGAAGACCGTACATAATAGTTGTAGCTCATTCTTTTTTCTTGAAACATCACTGTGTGTATATTTTCTTTTGGTTTGGATTTGCACGGACTTCTCCGAATAAATACGCATTTTGCTTATCATGATTTCCCATGTTCCAAAAAACATTGAATATATTCTCCATATATTTTCTTTCTAATACTTCAAAACACTTTTTTTCATATTTACATGGTTGCTCCATACGTCGTTCTGCAACTGCAGCACCTTTTTGATTAGTGTATGTTTTGCCTGTGTTTTTCATGACCTTTCTATTGTTTCTCAACCAGGCTTCCTTATACTGTAATTTACGTCGACTTGACTTTTTTCCCTGGGTGGTATCATGGTTATTGTTTTCTATTTATTTATTTGCACAAGCAGCATCACATTTTTCGTTCGGACCATTACTCTCAGTATCATCATCTGTGTCGTCGCTTTCGGGTATATATTCTGTCCAGATCTTGTAAAGCAGTCAATTCCCCAGGATTAAAATCTGGTAGTGTCTCGGCTATGACTTTTACTGGTGTAATTTTTTCAACTTCTATGGTCGACCCATAAGATAGGTAGCCTACATGTAGGCCTATTCAAATGAAGCGGAAATAGCTAACTAAGACATTTATATACTTCAAAATGAAAACAAAATCTTTCTCTATTGTTCGTATAACGGGTTTAACGGGTAAGTATATTACAAATGACAAAAATGTCACTATATGCTTGCGGCATCGTTGGGATGACGAGATGGGCCTATCCTGGCTGAAGAAGAAGTACAACGTTTATTGAAACAAAATACAAATACATGGGCGCGTATTTATATGTGATTTATATAAATGTTTAACTTTTATATATGGTTCATATACACATTATGATGCATTTTTGTAGATGTGAGTATTGTTCGAAATTTTCTAAATATCTAGGCTAGGCCCTACTTGCTATTCTCTAATTATCTTTCCTTGTGAAGTTTGATACACATTTTTCCGAGTTTAGTTTTCTGATTTGCTGTTTCTAAACATGACGTGTGATAACAATATGAATATGTTTAGTGCTTCTGCTCATGTTTATTTGTGTACTTTTATAGTACAGCTCCAAAATGTTTACCGATATGTCAGAAAAATATTTATACATACATTAATTTTTTTTATATACTGATCTCAGGGTGGCCCTCGCGTAAGCGGTTTTTGTAAACCTTAGGGAGAGTCTATTGTATTTTGTTTCAATGAACGTTCTTCTTCTTCAGGCCTAAAACATGCAGGTTACACAGAAATGGTAGGGCCTATCGCCTATGTACTGTAGGCCCAATAAATAAAATGAATGGGTTATTAGGCCACCTTTGTGTACTTATAGGCTAAAGTGGGCCATGTAGGCCCTATAGGCTACCCGGTAAACACAAAACAATTGTATTTATTCATTTATAGCCTCACAATGTTGGACCAACGTCGAAGACGTTGGGCCGACGTTGCATAAATGTTGTAAAAAACGTTTTATTTTCACTGGGTAGTTAGATCTATGGATAGCCCCATAAATTGTATTTGCATATTTAAGTAGCAAGCCTAATATATGTCAGACCTCCTTGTTATGTAGGCTACATTGGTGTAGGCCTAGAACATTAGGCCTATTGCCTGCACAGGCTGTAGGCTAAGTTACCATCAGGCCTACCTCTAACTTTGTTAGTATAGGCCTATAGTGACTATAAAAGCAGGCAACATTTCTCATTGTTTTGTAGGCATAGGTTTTTTATCATTATATGCCGTAGGCCTATATATTTGCATATTTAGGTGGTAGCCTAATATTAATATAGACCTTTATGTCGTCATGCTCTTGATCATCACTAGAATTAGAAAAATCATCATCTTCTATAGTCATCAAATACTCGGCGACTTGCTTCGCAGTCCATCACCGGCCTCTCTATCTGGACGTCATTACGCTTGTGTCTTCTATTGGGTTTTACTCTTCCAATTAAATTAATTTCTTGATACAGGCACTATGCATTATGCTAAACGTTACATCCAACTCCACTCTGATATTATTAGCTCACATGGGAATTTAGCAAAAGCTTTGGTGCAACAATATCCAATACCACATGTCCTGTGGTTTTGGACATTGTTGCCCCAAATATTGGATGTAGTTGTCAAATGGATAGGAGTGCCTATGTGGATTTGGACATTGTTGCTCCGGCACAAATTACCCTTTTTGTGGTATTGGATGTTTTTGCAGCGGCAACTTTGCATAAATGACGCAATGGATACTGTTCCAAGTGATGATTAGGGTCTAAATTATGAAAGCAACAATGCCCATGTTGGATTGGACATTGTTGCCTAAAAGTATAAAAATGAGCCCTAGGCTTCAAAGGATCTTCTGGCAGCTTAGATAAGATTCTGAGCTGATGCTCTAGGAGCTTGTGATTATTTTGATACCAAAAACTCAAAATACACAAAATGTGGCATTGGACGTTGTTGCCCCCAGCCATGTAGTCTATCTCCGATTCCGCTGACATTTCAAGTAATTATTTGTGTGAGATCTTATTATACATTATTTGAGAATTTCATAAGCATTGGCTTTGGTAATTAAACCCATTAAGGCCAGGCCTAGTAGTATTACTAGTACTAGTAGGCCTACTAGTAGTAGTAGGCCTAGTACTATAGTCGGATTCACATTAACCGCGGTGAATGAATTTCGCCGATTTCCCAGTCAATTCTCAACAAATTTTTATGAAATTTTACACACACTATTTTCGTGACTACCCTGAACATTTCGCGAAGTTTTGATAAGTATTTATGAAGTTAGACCACTTGACATGTAGTAAAAAAATAAAAATGTTCCCCTCTATAAACCCATTAGCTACATCTCGGAATTTTAATTACATGTCAAATGGTCTAACTTCTAAAATATTTTTCAAAATGGAAAATAGAGTGTGTAAAATTTCATGAAAATTGGTTGAGAATTGACTGAGAAATGCGCGAAATTCAATAATCCTGGTTGATGAATTTAATGTGAGTCTGACTATAGTAGTAGTAGTAGTAGTAGTAGTAGTAGTAGTAGTAGTAGTAGTAGTAGTAGTACAGTTAGTCTCAGTTTGGATTTTTAGACTACATTCACAAACCACCTATTCTCGACAGTGACACTGACAGTGACAGCCTGAGACGTAAATGTGTGGGATCCGGGTCAACTCGCACCCCAGCCAACTCGGATATTAATATTAGTGATATCAAACCCATCGGACTGGCTACACGACCATTCAATTTTAATGACATAGGCCTAGCGATGACATAGGCCTACTCACGTTTTATCGCACAAAATGAATGATAGTGAGCTCCGGTTGAGCAGCCTTTCCTTAACCTATAGCATGACATATGTAGTCTATAAATGGGCCAATAGCCTTATCCCTACATTAAACAAAATCATCATCCATTTTTACAAAGCACCCAAGAAATTATTCATATTTAAAATATCGACTATTAGTATGGGAGCCAATTTTCGAAAAGCTTCTATTTTTTTCAGTTTGCTTGACCTAAAAAGTGGCAAAGGTCTGATATGTGTAGCCTATATGACAGGGAAATATCCTTGGAGCATTATTAGGGTGGTTGTATAAGTTTATCGTGGCAGCAAAGTTTTTAAATGAGGGATATTCAAGCGTACCCTCGAACCCCCAAAACTGTACATTTTTAACCCCAGATTTTTAAAAAAAAATCACTGTCGATCCTATTTCTCTTTTTTAAAGATAGGATGGCAAATGATTAGAGTTTCATTTTTTTCACAAAAACATTAATCTACCCATAGAGCGCTGAAAGTCAATAATGAAAAAAAACTAACACAGTTCTTGGAATGTAATTTTGCCGTTTCCAGTACATTTCTATGATTATGATCATGCTAATGTCTGTTGACTTCATTTGGCACATCGTCATCTGATAACACTAAGTCAAATTAGAATAATGCTACCTTGTTGTGTGAAGGACTTATGAGGTCAAAATAGTGGATGAGGTACTCTCACAAATTACATTTGTTCGACACCTATAACAACATAATCTTCATTATTATGGTTATAAACGCTTTTAATACCATTCTATATTCAGGGTGGAACATATATCAGGTTTCAATTTTTTTCAATAAACATAAACCTACCATTAGAGCGCTGAAAGTCAATATTAAAAGAAAACTTGAACACAGTTCGTAGTATGTAACGTTCCCTTTTCTGTATATTTGTATGATTATGAGCATGCAAATGTCTACTGACCTCATTTGATAAATATGTCATGTGGTACCACTATGTCAAATTAAAAAAACTAACTTGTTGCATGTAGGACTTATGAGGTCGAAATTCCGGATGGGGTACTCTCACACTTTGTCTAGCCCTTGTATTAACAAAGTTATCATTCTTATACTTATAACCAGCGTTAATACCACTCTTGCCACCTTTTGTCACTGAAGATACTCAGGACGGAACATATATGAAGTTTTGATTTTTTTCGAAAAAAACGTAGACCCACCTTTGGAGCGCTGAAAATCAATATTAAAAAAAATTAACACGGTTCTTAGTATGTAACGTTTCCGTTTACTGTAAATGTGTATGCTTATGAGCATGCTAATGTCTGCTGGCTTCATATGATGAATGTGTCATCTGGTACAGTTATGCCAAATTAAAAAAAAACTACCTTGTTGCATTAAGGACTTATAAGGTCAAATCTATGGACTGGGTAGGCCTACTACTTTGGTTGTATTGTTTCGACTACTTTGTATTAAGAAAATCTTATTTTTTATAATTATAAACTGTTGCCACATTGTATCATTGAATACGTTTTTTTCTGTTCGCACAAAGTCGTGAGATCGTAGGTTCGAATCCCACATTGGACATGATGGGATTTTTTTTTGCGACCGGCCTCAACCCAGGGTGAGTTCGACACAGGCTCAATGGGTAGGTCAAGCCACTGATGTAGGCATAGGCTAGCCGATATATTTAAGCCTACTCATCACATTTCTGTTGTTTGATTCTACTAGAGACAGGGTGCAATAAACTAGTGTCACTAATTATCAACTAGTCTGTGTTAATGGTTTGAAATGTAATTTACTGAAGAAATACAAAATTATACGGAGTTGGCTCGCCCAGTAGAAGTCAACTCGTATATATCAAATTTTAGAAATTTTCATTCAATTGTTTCATTCAACATAGTTTGTTTCTAGTATTCATCTGCACTTCATTTTAATACATCCATCTCTCCATACAATGAAAGTATCAACCGGTCCAAAAACAGTATTGATCATTACTTTTTGTATACTATTTTTTGGTACGCTATTATAGGCCTATTTTTTTATATTTGCTACCATTTCTGTTCATATGCAGACTTTTTTATAATTCGTATGCAATTGACCTATCTATTTTTGATATTGTATAACGTTGACTATTTTAGCACCATTATAAATCATGCCTTTTTAACAACCTATCATTTATTTTAAACTTCAAAATCTTGTTTCTTCATAGCTGCAACAATTTAATACGTTCATTTACTTCTATAAAAAACTAGTCATATATGCGGTACTGTTTTTCTCATTGTTGCCTTCTGTTTTAATGTATAACCAAGCAGCTAGTCATATCCTAATTACACTATTTATTTTCTTTTATTCTTGCCATCTCTGTCTCTTTAATCAGGCAACCACTCATAAGCTCACAGCATATTATCCACTGTTGTTACAATAATATGTACATTCTGTTAAAAATGTTATTTATATCACAAAAGGTAGCTATTAATATAACATATATATTTCTGATAATTTTTATGTACCATTTCCAACCTCATCCAGTATCGACACCATGTTTTATACAAATTCATATGTAATATGTAACTTCCATTCCACTCATATTATTTCCATTTTTTGTTATTGTAGTTTTATCTGACTTGTCATTTTTTAGTTCTTTACTTACTTTAAGTTTTATATTTTTTGTTGGCATCAAGCATTCGCCAGTTATCCAATATGTTATTTAGTTAAATAGTCAGTATGTTTTTTTGTTATAGATTAATATCTAACTCATCATTTTTTAACTTGTTTTTTACTATTTCTAGTTTCATAATGTTGTCACCATCTGGCAGTCATATACAATATCGTCAGTTAATTACAAATTAATTAAAAATGCACATAATTAGCCATATTTGCATTTTTGTTTCTTTCATTCTTAGTTCTCACCCTATGTATCTGATTACTTTACAAGTAAGCAGATACTGCCTTTTAGCCTTGAAGAGCAGATTTGATTTGTTTTGTCATTTTTATAAATACCTTTTGTTTTAAACCTTAAAGCAAGCCTAGTTAGTTGTTGAAATAAATATGTTTACATGTACCTTACATTTTATTACACTATTTTATATTAAATAAATTAGCCATAATTGCACTTTTCTTTCTTTCATTCTTAGTTCTCACCCTTGCGTAAAGATTACATTTCCGCCATGCAAAGCCAAAAGACAATATCTGATTAATTTATAAGTAAGCAGATACTGCCTTTCAGCTTTGCAGAGCAGAGTACGTAATCTAGCCAAGTATATAATAAATAGTTTGGTCGTTTTTCTGGATAAAAAGTCCCTGAATTTTAATAAATGACCATAGAGAAAAATATGATCCAGGAGTAATAAACCCGAACGTAACACAAAATTGGGTGCAGTTTGAATTTGTCGATAATTTTTCATTTCTTCAAGTTATTCGCAAGTGCATAATCATGTATTATTTGTCATAATTAGATACCTCAATATAGGCCTATCTATATATTAACAGCAGATGAAAAAATGAAAAATAGCAAAAAAAAATTGTTTTTCGGTCAAAAAAGTATGTAAATCTGTAGCATCCATCCCATCCCATCATCTGCTCTCCAAGTCATATCATAATTACACAGACCTGGAATGGATAAATATTAGCACAATTACTGACAGATAGCCCGAATTATGACTTGTCCCATTTGACTCCCACCCTTTCATGACCGTTCCCGAAATTATATGAGGGCACTCGTGCACATTCCAAGCTATTTTATTTAACACCTTTTTTTCTATTCGTCTCAACAGTAGTCGCTTACTATATTGGAAAATTTGTTGTGGATTTTTTTTAGCTGTACAATTAATTTAACCATTTTTCTTCCAACACATCAGCCTTTTATCATTTTTTCCTTTCATGTTAAAAACTGCTCAGAACTCGACATTATAACTTTAATTTCACTTGAGATATTTCTTCGATAAACAGTATCGCCTCTTAAAAAGATCCTTCGGCACTTAAAAATATTTTGGCCGCGACTATTACCATGTGATGCCTTGCATCAGCTATCGTACTTGGTTATTCTGGCTATGTGGTCATTTTGGAGGTGTGTCTGAGATTCAAACCTCATTGGATGTTTCAGATTTATAAATATGTCATAAAAAGTCGCGAAGAATTGACCTCTTGTTCATCTCTCATGCACAGTCACATGTTTCCGTTGCTAGATGTATTATAAATACAAGTTGGGAATCTCTCATTTGGACAGTGACGTGTACCGAATTTCGTCATGGCGGCCAGTAATCATATAGTGGTCGCCATCCAGGAAGCTGGGAACACAATGACATCAGCGTGAGATTCCGAGCTTGTCTATCTGTCTGATCTATCATACCAATGGAAACAAGCAAGCTATGATCTCAGCCAGCTGTCAACGCCTGGTGAAGGGCTCTCTGATTGGCCGGTCTTGCGACGCGCGACATTCAAGGTATCTAACTATTTAAAAAAGTTAGACCCTATGCTCGATAAAGCAAGGTATCGCACTGCGTGCTCGTGGGTAAGATGACTTGTTGTGGAAGATGACTTACTTATTTCTCCCAACTGTGATCGTACACAAGTACGATTAGTGATGCGTAGTACACTAGGCTTTGTCCACGGGAGTATTTTAATTATTTAGTTTGGCACAAAATGTAATTATTATATGACTATGATATAGTTTATAGGAGTGATGTTATAATTATATCGATGATCATTCACACGTATGCATCAAACATTTTTTTATATAATATACCAATGGACCTTATAATAATGTTTGTCAACATGAACAATAAAAAAATCAACTGGTCAACAATACTATTTTTGTTTCTAGTCTCTGTCGTCTTACCTAGCGTCAGTAATGCTTAATCGATAGGTATGGGTCACTTAAAAAATTTCAAATATCAATTTCGACATGTCAACTTTAAATTGCACTTTTTTATTCAATTTATTTTCACAGTTTTATTGATCAAAATATTTAAATGTAATATTACTTCAGATAGACGGTGGCGAATGGTAAATAATCATGATGACTTCTAGATCATCATTCTCAATAAATTTCCAACCATTAATTGTGTAACAAAACTTTGAAAGAAATTGAAAGTCTCGTGTTGCGCAAATTTTTAAAATTTTAATTGATAAATACATTTTGAGATTGGGTTACAGAAATTCATCATGTCATACAGATATTGCGCATAACTTGAATATAACAACTGAATATAGTCAGAATTTTCAGGGTAGTCGCCTTAGGGCAAGTGAAAATGAATGATAATCGATTGAAACGTCAACCAGATATTCCACATTGTATGCACAATGGACAGGGCTTGTAATAAGATCTATCCCGGCTAAAAACGCGCAGGAATGGCAAAATATGGTATTAATCATTCCGAAGAACTGATCAAATTAAGGGCAGTCCACGTACAATGTCATTTCTATAATTGACAGTTCTGGAAAACATGGGGGTTTCCTCAACTGTCCAGTACTGCAGACTGACATGCCTTCAAAGTGTAATTCTACCCCTGATGGGTGATATAGACAATTATGTTTTCTCTGTCTGACATTGTTACTGTTTGTCTTTAACATAGGTAAAATAGTTGATATTCTACAAACATTAAACAACTGTAATGTAGTATAATATGAAAATTTCAGTAATCAGATAATGTTATTATATGCCGACGAAATTGGGTAGTGACAGAAATGCATAACATTTCTGGTAGTGATACGGTTGTTCGGCTATAAAAATAATAAAAATACATTTACATACAAAATTGTAGTAGTATTTTGGTGATTAGTGAATATAAATTGTTTACAGGTGTAAATATTTAGATATTGCCTTCTCTTTAACTTTTTCGTGATATATAACAACCGAGGCATTGTGCATAGCAGAGGAGCTAAAGCTTTGTACACTTTATATAAATATAAACACATGTTTAGTATGCTACCAATAAACGTTTCCTAAACAGTATTTGATAAAATGGTACTGCAAATATTTTTTACGGATCAGAGATATGGGGTCATGCAAATTGTGAAACTTTCGGATGTGTTCATTAAAATTTTATCAACGTTTGCTGTGAGTTTGTTTTGAAGCACAACATTAGATTTTGGACGCAGGCCACTTGCCATACATTATAAAATTAGATGTTAAATTTATCATGGTTGGTGATCATGGAATGACAAAGGTTTGTTATAAGACTTGACAAATTTAGATGAAAATGAAAGGAAAACCTAGCGAAATGATGTGAAACTTCTGCTGTTTATTGTTCGGATTTTTGATGCAGCAAGGGTGGGAGATGAATCTTAAGACTATTCATCTTGGGATATTATATTTCACAATAAAAACATGTATTGGCAAAATGGAAAAAAGACAAATAAAGATAAATAAAATATTTTAGCAATACAGTAGCATTATATTACTATTTAAAATCTTAATAGGAACTAGAAATATGTGTATCTGTTAATTTCAAACTGGAATAATCGTTTATCCAGTGTTCGTTTCAAATGTTCAAATCATAATTTAGCGTAGAAGTTAGACAAAGTAGAATAGATAATGGAGGTATTGGAAAATAAACAGGTATATTACAGTAACATTCAGAGTAATATGACAATGCTGATAACTTACCCACAGTGGCCTACGTAGAACAATTAAGTGTGATTATTTACAAACTACGAATGTAACACAACATAACGACGAGTATTTTAGCTACATGACTACAGAAACTTACCAGCCATAATTACCTCAAGTATATATTTAGACACTGTGGAACTTAGCAAAATTAAATACCATTCATGATATGGTTTGTGACCAAACATATTATTTAAATACATACAAGACAAGTTATTATCATATGGTGAAGCTGCACAAATGAACATTTTCGTCACATTAATGATTTATTTTCCAACTCCCTCTAATATCTTTAGTAGGTTTTTCAACATGTTTTTTTTATGTGATATGAGAATAAAAACCGGATTCAAAATGGCCATTATTTGTGATCTGAGAACACGTAGATGATCCCAAAACATAAAAATACCCATTGTAATGAGTTTGTCGTCATCGATCTAGTCGAAAAGGGGTGTTACATCAATAAATGACACTTTTATTTCATATTCAAGAATAAAATTAAAAAAATAACAGCCATCTTTGGTTTGATCCTAAGATGACCTTGAAACAGAAAAACATTTTCAGCAGACCTTGACTGTTCAACCTGCCTGTCCAACTGACTAACAAATATTTAGTGTGGGTTGGTGTCTATGTCCTCGACGGAGTGGGGAGGGGGATATGCTACGACTGCATGGGGGAATGGGTACTCATAAGGGATCTGATAACACCTTCCCGACATGATATTTCGTAAATTTTACTTTTTGTTATTATTTATTGCTGTACTACTTTGTTTTAACAAGGTTTGGCCCATGTGTCAGAGTGTGTATAATAAAATTGATAGATTGTGCTCACGTATAAGGGATCTGACAAAACCTTCCCGACTTGATTTTTTGTCAGTTTTTAGTTTTTATATTGTATTGATGTACTACTCTGTTCATTGTGACCAAATTTTGTCCATTAACTAGATGGAATGATATCAGCCTGCTGGGGGTGTTTTTTAACGGGAGGCTGGGGTCTAGATCCGACCTCCCCGACGCAGCTGACAAATCTTTTGAATCACTTTCATAAACTAATTAGCATATCAACGGGTCAAATTCCATGGGCCCGATGGGTGAAATCTTCTGTCCCAGGCTCTTGGTCTATCAGATTTGGTGACCGTTTCTTGCGCCAAAACATCGAGATCAAGAAATATATATTAGTATATAAAATGTAGTCCCTACGCTGTTAGTAACCAGAGATCTATATATTTCTAGTAGTAACAAGGCATATGCTGCATTCGATAATTTCCGTGTATTGGCAACTCTCGTAGGGTCTATAAGGACACTACATGTAAATATAGAAAAAACCGCCGAAAAGCCCAAGCGTATGGGCCATACTAAATGTAAGTCTATTAGAGGGCTTATATTTGTGGTTGAAACACACCAGTACATTATTTTCTTTGTCCTACCACAACATTCTAAGCAGGGAATGGAGAGTTTTTGTTCACCTGGTACAGACCATTTATCGTGGTAGGCATATGGCGATAAAAACAGTCAGTGGGTCAGCTGTTGGTTATGAGTGATACTCATTATGTTCGGATGTGTATTAAGTCAGTAAAAAACTTTCGGCCTCGACCCGTTTCACAGCTGAGAATGTAGAGCTCCTCGGGCTTTATCCTATACTGAGACGTTATTGTCCCTGTCTCCAGTAAACATTATGTCAAGCTCACAGAGAGTCTTTTACCCCTAGATTATTTCCTTTGTCAATTTATTATAACAGTGAGCCCATTAAACAATAAAAATCCTCTTGACATGTTTTGTTACCCAATTAACGAAACTGACATGATGAATGTCCACTTATGGCAAATGCACCCAGAATTCGCCCATATAGCACCATTATACCTATCAGTTCAACTGAGTTCAATCACTTTCCTGAATCGATCTATCTTCTTTAATATCATGACGGGACAACACAATTCTCCAAAACAAAATACCATAGTGTATTGTATATAATCTCAAGATAATATAAGTTCAAAATAGGTCTAAAAAATTGACATTCGGTGGAAATGTTTCCGAAAAAGAGAAAAACATGTTTTACCATGGGAAACAGGTCATTTCTCGAAATCTAGTGAAAACTGGGGGGGGGGGATCTTATAAAATGTATTTTGAATTGAACACATAAACCCTTATTAGTCTAAAATAAATAAATTAACTGATGATGTTGGTATAAAATAACAATAAAAAAAAGTGTGATAAAGATTAGGCAAACAATATAAATAATAAATAATTGTATTTGTTGCACAATTTTGATTCTGTTCAGACCGAAAGGCAGAGAAGGGCTTTCAACATGTAAGATGACAATGTTCCTCAATTGAACATGTTGAACCTAGTGGAAATTGGTACGCCTTGCACAATAGATTCATTTCTGAATATGGCTGATATGAATGCTCAAAATGGTTATGTGGAATACGTTTCCACATAATACAAAAAGATATGGTTTCCCCTTATACCCCAGTCACACATACACGACGCACAGCCCACGCCTTGAGTGACAAAAATTAGAGCAGTGCGTCGTTATGCGTCCATGAATTTTGTCAGGATATGAGGAGAGCCAGCGAGTTTAAGACGAATATACAGCGTGTATATAAATCAGGTGTATAAATCAACTAATAAACAGCGTTTCGCCAATGCGTTGCGCGTTATGCCCGAGTCACACTGTCGCGAATCATTATGGCGAACTGATACGGATGTGAATCCGTATTAAATCGCCAGCTGGAGCTAGAACGTATCAATTCTCCCCAAAAATCTGCCGGTTCTCAACGGTTCGTCAAGGCGATACTTATGTTTCTAACTGTTTAAAACATCAGTACTGCCAATACGAAGGGATCCCATTCGTTGACGATCGGTTCTAATCAGCTCTAATCAGTTCTTTGCACTTCGTATTGCACTTCGTAGCGTAACGGGTTGGTTCGCATTGGAAGAGTCTGGCGATGAGCAAGGAATCAGAAATAACTGACTAATACTGACGCGACGCAACACTGTACAGACTGCTTGTCGTACTGAATCGTTGTTATTCACGGTCTGGAGATACGATGCAGTACGATTACCATCACCAACTAGAAAGGATGGCCACGGATTGCAACGTTGCGCAACCGTACGATTGAGTGAGACGAGATTCTTATTATTTAGTAAGGTAGATCCCAATGCGAATGACGACGATTCACAATGAATTAATGCGAACCAGGAAGTTACCTATACAATGCAAGACGAATGAGGTAGATTCACATAGCGGTAAGTATATAAATATTATTAATGTATTCAACTATAATTTTTTAAAACATGACATGTATACGGTGGCAGATAGTCAACTGTGCTCTCAAAAGCAAAAATCCTATTTGTTGTCCAATTAAACATTTCTTTTAGGACATAATTTGATATTCTACGATTTACTTCGTCAAAATGAATCGAGTTTTAAGGTTAAAAATTCTGTGAGACTGCATTGACCTTAATGGTAGATAAGTAAAGGTAAAGGTGCATTTTTTTTTATAGTCCGATATCAAGTGTGAAGACCTATCATCGGATTTTACCCCCTGGTCACTGGACCTGTTTATTAGTGATATGTGCCTCTCAGCGTTTGTTGCTGGTCGATTTATTCCTTGCCGATGATCGATTTATAAACATTTGCTCTAGTAGGCTACACCGCAATCTCTTAATTAGAAAAACTAAAATACATGTAGCCCTGTCTCACTAAAATGGTGTACGATGGAACAGTTGGTGGAAATACGTAATTCAAAAATCGGACCCAAAAATGTATCAACTCGGGGGTACTTCAAGGATTTTTCGATCACTTTCATTTATTAGATCAACGACATATCTCTAAAAAAAATTAAATTGTCAACCTATTTGCAGTTGCGCGTGTGGTCAAAACGAGGATGACATGATTATATTAATTGCAAAAAATGCATGCAGTTGAGAGAGTTGGTGTCTTAGTAATAAAATGGTACTTAGCATAGAAACAGCAAGAGATAAAAAAATAATGATAACATTACTGGGGATTAATGAAGAACATAAACTCCCCTGTAGGCAGGTTGTGCAATAAAAGGCCAACCACGATTTAGCGAATGAATGATTAATACAAAATATGATGACGTGGACCAGGGGCGGATCCAGAAAACAATCTGACAGGGCTCCAACCATTAATAATGATATACACAGATACAGATAATATATATGGTAATTTTCTGGTTTTTAATTTAAATATTCGGTATTTTTTATTTTGAGACTTTACGTGAAAATAAAAATTCTGCCGAATTTAGGCATAACAGATATAGTCACTGAGTTGTGGAATGTAACTTTTTAATGGCGTTTAGTGTTTTAGCTTTCACGGCTGAGTAACTTACTCAGTAGTGAAAGCTAAAACCTCGTTTAGTTTAGTATTATTGGTGTAGCCCACTTCACCCCAACGTAGCCTGATACTAATTGCGGGAGTAACTATTTTCACTATTCAAGCCTCAGACGAGGCCCGAGTTACTGACTAAACTTGTGAAACTCCAACAAACTTATAAACTTGACACGTCCCGACCTTCTCAGTGGGCTTTTACTCAAACGTTGGATTATTGTTGGGTCAGCGCCGGAGATACCAGGCCAACCGTTGACCGCTGACTCAACGTAACGTTGAGTCAGCGTTGGGGGTAATAACCAGTGTTTATTTGGGTGGTGGCCATGGACTATCAAGCTGGTAGGCCTATTGTCATACAAACACAATACTATTATATATATTATTATTATTATTACTCTATTTGTCTTATTACTATTACTACCCCACCTGGGGATTGACTTCTACTTTTAATACATGTAGTAGGCCTACCAGTCTTGGAGCCATCGCGTGAACGATTTTAAAGCGACTGTTAGGCCAAAGGTAATAAAACAATCATCATTTTCTTTTTGCCTCCTTAATAATTATGTCCATATAATTGCATAAATCTTTAGAAGTTTGGGGTGTTGTGGAAACGTAACAAGTGCACCGAAAACACCGTTTAACAGTTATTTCTTTATTTCATTCATTTCCTTTTTTGGACATGCATGTCTGAAATTAAATCTCGTCATTATTTCTGTTTTAAATGCGCAACACAAAATTAAAAAAAAACTGGAAAAGGAGTTCCCGAACTCCAAGGCCCTGCTTAATCTGTTTGAGTGCTATAGACAAAAATCAGTGTATTGGTCTTCCTCATGGGACAGAATCCTAAATGACCAGGATATAATTAAGGAAAGAACAATAGGAGACAAGTTCATATATATCTTCGACGTGTATTCCTTTCACCACCATCGCCAGTGCTGGCCAACATACATTCTTTACTTGCCTACGATGTACCGCGTACAGAGAATGTAGGTCTACCCACCAAATTCCGGTTCAATGTTGGGCCATCATTGCAGCCCATTGCTGGTTCAATGCCGGTCAATCGTCTACAACGCTGGCCCAACACTAATTTATCACCGGGTCTGCTGTATACTTTGTGCAAACACGTGGCATTCAACCAATGCCGTTTCAATGTTGACCCACAGTCTTCGACGCCGACCCGTCATTGAAACAGCATTGGGTGATTGTACCGTGTTTCCTGACTGCTGCATTATGCTGGTGTCGCTTTAACATCCCGGTGTCGGAAACACCAGATAACACAAAACATTGGCCCAATGCTACTATTTTGCTGGACCACCGTCTGCGACGCTGGGCCAACATTATTCCAACCAAAACGCTTTAAGCTCTTAACCACAAATATAATCGTGACTATTTTTTTCTGAACATTTGTTAAAGACAAAAATACTCAACCTAAGGACCTGGAACCACGTTATATCGCACATGTTCATAAGGACTGGTGTACATAAATGTGAACAGTTTCTCACACACAGCACTTCTTCTTCCCCTAAATAGGATCAATAGACAATCAGGCGAGATAAACTTAATATGATACCGACCGGGAGGCCGGTCTTAACTATTCTAGTCTATCTTGACATACTATGATTAATCAAGGAGCTAAAATAAAGTTATGATTTTTGCCTGATTGTGTCACTTTATTATGAATCGATAATGGCATATATTTGTAAAACAAGTTTGAAAAACTATATATCGTTATTTTCAGGTCAATATAAGTCAACAACGCTGATACAGTGAACAGAGAAACAACAAATATGAAATTACGACAAATCATCATATCTTTCCAACCACAGAAATGCGAATAATATTAAGTGAAATAATACAATCTCATGCTGATGGTATAATTCAACATCACTGTAGCATATACAGGTAGAATACTGTTCATGCTGTCTACATTTATTTAAGATTCACCGAGATGAAAAGGAAGTGTAACCAGATCACGGATCAGCCGGATAGGTCTCACAATCTGGTAGTATCAGAGAAGCTTTGTCTCCTTTTGCAGTTCCTACAAAAAACACACACACACGTTTTTTTCTACAGAATAGTTTACTGACTTAAATTTTCCAAATAACACATGCTAACACATGCTAAAATCTGCAATATTCATTGTAAGAAGTATCTTATTGATAGAACCATTAGAATACATGATTGAATGTGTCCAGGCTAATAATTCTAATGACTATTATAATGTCATACCTGAGAAGTTGTTTTTGGTTCCCTTTTTGCCATCGGTCGGAGGTCCCAGAAAATCAAGACCAGCCTCCTTTAAGAAAGACGTATAGAAAGCCAACTGTTGTTGTCTGTATTCTGCTTTGTTCCTTATTTCTTCCTGACCCATGGAATAGTAATTGTAGTCTTTCGTGTCAAAAGGCAACCACTTGACATAGGCTTGATCAAATGGCATCGGTGGTGATGTAGGCACATTAGGATCTCTGTTACAGTAGATGAATTAACGCAAATTAACTTTCATTAACAGAAAGTAACTGCACATTAATAATAAGACGTCGGCAGGTACATGTAATTTCTGATTTAAAAATACGATTCGAATAATATTTTGTGTGTGTGTGTCAACAGCGCAACGCAATTTACGATAGCGGCTGAAGTACAAAAGAAGAAGGACATCGCTGGACACCTGATATCTCGTTTTGTCAAGAAATTTGCGTTGACAAGAACATGTTTTAAAATTATTGTTCGCAGTATTATAATAGGCTTACCCAGTTTTTGCAAAATTAGTCCACAGAGCAGAGATAAAATCAACATAGGCAATGTCCTGTTCATTCCATAGTACGATGTCAAATTTGATCAGGCAATCATGCCTCAAATGTGCATTCTCTTTTATCCGCAGAAATGGGTATCCCCACACATAGGGCAGCTCAGCCATATGGGGAACACCTGTAAACAGAGAGCTTTAAAAAGGTACTGAGTATCCCCATACATAGGGCAGCTCAGCCATATGGGGAACACCTGTAAACAGACAGTTTAAATAGGTACTGAGTATCCCCATACATAGGGCAGCTCAGCCATATGGGGAACACCTGTAAACAGACAGTTTAAATAGGTACTGAGTATCCCCATACATAGGGCAGCTCAGCCATATGGGGAACACTCGTAAACAGACAGTTTAAATAGGTACTGAGTATCCCCATACATAGGGCAGCTCAGCCATATGGGGAACACCTGTAAACAGACAGTTTAAATAGGTACTGAGTATCCCCATACATAGGGCAGCTCAGCCATATGGGGAACACCTGTAAACAGAGAGTTTTAAATATGGATTGCCCTGGGTACACCCCCCCCCCCCCCCCAACACACACACATACTCAAATACATTGAGCAGCTCAGCCATATAGTGAACATCAGTCTGTAAAGAAATGAAATGAAATGAATCGGGCTTTAGGCCACCTTTGTGCACATATAGGCTAAACTGGGCCAGGAGAACCTCCTGAGGATGGTGAGATGATTGAGATGACACTGTCCTCCAGACACAGGATTCGAAATTCGAGCCCTGGCGGTCTGAGGCCGAGCACGCTACCTCTCGGTCACGGAGGCTCCCCACAATACTAACTTTCACACGTGGATGGGGAAGAAACAATTTTGTTTCTTTCAAACCGCCGAGACCGGGAACCGAACCCCGGACTCTGGCGTGAAAGGCAGCGGTGCTAACCACTACCCTAGGGCCCCCGCCCATCAGTCTGTGAAGAGAGACTTTTAAATATGTCCCTGGTATCCCCACACATAGGACAGATCAGCCATATTAGTCCAGGCAATGAAGTGATCGCGGACCATTGGAAATGGACAAAAATGTTAACAAAGGTATTTCAACGGAATTTGACTCCGTGGGGTTATGTAAAACCCCCTATAAAACCCCACCCGAATCCACCTTGAGAAAAGCCTCGTTTTCGGGTAAAATCCAAAATGGGCGCCATTAAACCAGTAATGTATGTAATTTTTTTAAAAATCGCTCTCATTTGGGAACTAAACATCGTAGAGCCACATATAATATGTTTTTTTCGTACAACTTTTTTAAGGGATTCCAGTTGTTCACATTTCATATTTATAAGAGGTCAACTGACGTCACAAACAAGGGCAAGGTCAAATAATTAGACCTAAAAATGTGAATAATTTGGATTTGTAAGTGAAAATTGCTCAAATATTTAATGGAAATAAATGTTAGTAAATGGTTTTCAACATAATTTGACTCGGTAGGGCTATATAAAAACACACATAAAACCCCATCCGAATCCACCTTGCGGAAAGCCTCGTTTTCGGGTAAAATCAAAATAGCCGCCATTAAACCAGTAATTGATGTATTTTTTTTAAATCGGTATCATTTGAGAACTAAACATCGTAGAGCCACATATAAGATATCTTTTCGCACTAATTTTTTAAGGGCTTCTATTTGTTCACAATTAAATTCATAAGAGGTGAAAGTGAGGTCATTTTCAAGGTCAAGGTCAAATCAGACCTAAAAATGTGAATAATTTGCTTTTATAAGTGCACGATGCCAAAGTATTTAATTGACACAAATTATGTTAAAAAATGCTTTTCAACATGATTTTGACTCAGTCGCACCATTTAAAACAACACATGAAACCCCACCCGAATCCTCCTTGGGGAAAGCCTCGTTTTCGGGTAAAATCAAAAATGGCCGCCAATAAACCAGTAATTTATATATAGTTTTAAAATCGCTATCATTTCAGAACTAAACATCGTAGAGCCACATAATATGTCTTTTCGCACTATTTTTTGGGGGATTCTATTTTTTCACATCTCAAATTCCTGAGAGGTCAAACTGAGTTCATTTTCAAGGTCAAGGTCAAATTAGACCTAAAATATGAATAATTCGCATTTTTTAATAATAAATAATAATATAAAGCATTTGATATAGCGCCATACATCAGCCTTTTCGGCCGTTCGCAGGCGCTCTAAACAGTCAACAATAAGGCATCAGCAATAGGCTCGAGTTGAAAGATAAGTCTTGACAGATTGTTTGAAAGTAGAAGTGGAGGGACAGATTTTTATAGATATTGGCAGCTCATTCCATAGCCTGGGAGCAGCACAGGAGAATGCTCTGTCTTCGTGTTTCGTGTGTGTTGTTGGCACAGTCAACAGAGACGTATTGGTAGATCTTAGTGTTCTTGGTGGAGTATAAGGAGTCAGCATTTTAGAAATGCAGGCTGGCGCTTCGTTATGAAGAGCAAGGTATGTTGGCACAAGGATCTTGTACTTTATTCTGGATCTGACTGGTAGCCAGTGTAGATCAAGGAGATGAGGAGTGATATGGTCACTGCGTAAACACTTTACAACTAGTCTTGCGGCAGCATTCTGCGCTTTCTACAATTTATCAAATAGGCCTTCGGAAATGCCATAGAGGGAAATGTTACCATAGTCAAGGCGAGGCATCACCAGAGAACAAACAAGCCTCAGTGTCGCCCCTTTTGTGAGACTGGATCTCACTGATCTAATGTTTCTGACCTGGAACCATGCTGCTTGACACATCTTAGTGACCTGTGTAGTCATATCCATATGATGATCAAACATTACGCCGATGTTACAGGCACATTTAGATGTTGATATTCCACTATTTCCCACTTGCACACTAGACAGTGGTACCTTATTGTGATGAAGAAAATATGGTGGTGCTATGATAACTAATTCTGTTTTATCATAATTTAACTTTAACATGAACATCACCATCCATGCTTTTATCTCAGCTATGCACACCTCGATTCGACGTTGAGCTTCCAAGAGATCTACTGCATCACCAACCTTAAAGGATACATACAGTTGAGTGTCATCAGCATAGAGATGATATTGGACACCATAACGACGACGACATGGTATAGATCGTGAATAAAATTGGACCCAGCACAGACCCTTGTGGAACACAGAATCTTAATGATGACGAAGCTGAGCTGCTTTCATGAAGGTGAACCTTTTGAGATCTATCTCCCAAGTGAGATTTGAACCAAGACTGAGCTGTACCTGAAATACCACACTGCTTCAATCTCTCCAACAAGAAATTATGGTCAACAGTGCCAGAGCTGCAGAGAGATCAAGTAACACCAAGACTGTCGCCTTACTGTACTCCATAGCTCTCAGAATGTCATTTTGAACACGTGTTAATGCCGTTTCAGTGCTATGGCGTTTCCGATATGCTGACTGATGCTTCTCATACAGCTGGTGTTGTGAAAGATGATCATGCAGTTGTTTTGCTACCATTCTCTCAAGTAATTTTGAAACAAATGTTAGATTAGACACAGGACGATAATTTTTCAATGATTCCGGATCGAGTGAGGCCTTCTTTAGAAATGGTGTTATTATTGATGATTTTTGTGAAGAAGGAAATTTTCCAGTGGTTAGAGATAAATTGACTATTCGTGTGATAACAGGTGATAAAATATCAACATTTGTTTTTAACAATTGCGTTGGAAGTGGGTCTAGCACACATGATGTTGTGGGGCAGCACATTTTTGCAAATTTCTTCAACTGTTACAGGACAGAAAGTATAAAAGCTGATCAAGTTTGGTGTATTCACACTAGGTTTTAGGCTCTCAAATGCCGAAATATCCAAAATGGCCGCCATTAAAGCAGTAATTTATGTATTTAAAAAAATCACTATCATTTAAGAATTAAACATCGTAGTCACATATAATGTCTTTTCACACTATTTTTTAGGGATTCTATCTCTTTACATTTCAAATTCGGCCAAGGTCTAACTGAGGTAATTTCCCAGGTCAAATTAGGCCTAAAAATATGAATAATTTTCATTTCTGAAGTGGACGAATGCCGAAATATTTAATAGACAAAATGTTAACTTCAACATAATTAGCCTCGGTGTGGCTATGTGAAAACACACATTAAACTCCACCCGAATCCTCATTGAGGTAAGCCTCGTTTTCGGGTAAAATCAAAAATGGCCCCCAGTTCGACCAGTAATTTATCAAAATTCATATAATTTTAAACTAATCAACATAGTATTACATATGCTATGTCTTTTCGCACAAAAATCTGGGATTTTATTTTTTCACATTTTAATTCCTAGAAGGTCAAGCTGATGTCATTTTCAAGATTAAGCTCAAATTAGACATAGAAATTGATTAAATCTGTTGCACAAATGCCAAAAATTACAACCTGAGATAATTGCTACTTTTATTTCATGGTATATGCTGATAAATAATACTTTTCGACATGATTTAATGTTTTTAAATCTGAAGTTGACTGTTTTGTGGGTTGCTTGATCTCGAAGGAAACTACGTATAACCCACCTACACTAGTTAGGATACTAATCTTATGGTTTTAAAGTTTTACTTCGAGAAAGGTGGTTACTTCGGTCATTATAATGTTCCCAATCCAGCTCTAAGCCAGAACTATATTGGGACAGACGACATAGATATTATAGTCCAGGAAAGTTAGCCTAATATCTGAAATAAATTCGTAACAAGCTGAAAATTTCAGGAAAGTTTGTTAGAAGTATGACAACCAACATATCCAAAGTCCTAAGGTGTGCAGGGGGTGGAAGTGTCCCAAATTTAGTTCAAACGGGAGCACAAAGGTCAAACTACTAAAAATCATATAATAGCTGGTTCCAAAACCATGATTCCGTGACCAACCTTTGGCAAGTAAGATATATGTCAAAAAAATAACCTTCTATGGCTCTTTAGAAAAGGTGGGCGCAATTTCGTAGAGCGTAAAATTCAAAATGGCCACCATCGATCTCAAGTGAAAAGCAAGTATTCACTTATTTCATCCAGTGGTCTCCCATTGGAACAGATTTTTTAATGCATTTAGGTGGAAAAATGATTTATGAAGGTCACCAGTCTTTATTTTAAAAGATGCATTTCGCGTTTGGCCGAAAATCACAAGAGTCCAAGATGGTCGAACAAAATAGATTTTTACTTAAAAATCTCATAATCAACTGTAATATGTCATTTCTGACTAATTTTAGGACGTAGAGCCCATTTCTGTTTATCAAATTACAATCATAAGCCTCTGTCACAAATGATCAGTATAACAATTATATAGTGTTTTTTTATACTAGTGGTCCAATAGTTACATGTGATACTGTAATATACTTTAATGTCGCGGATATGAATTTTTGCGCAAACCCGATTTTTGACCACATTTCATTCAAAAATATTTTTTGAAGTTTATTTTTTTGGCTTGGAGACATGTAATTGTTATCTCGCCGTAACGACTGTTATCACCCTTCCCGACTAGTAATCACTATAATGCAACGTCGTAAGTAAACAAATGATATGGTCATCAATTAACTGGAGGGGGGGGGGTGACCGACCATTGAGGCTAATGCACTGGACACGAGCTGCTCATTAACCCTATCAATTCAACAGGCTATCAATTTAATTAATTATTATCCTTATTATTATTATTATTATATGTTTGGCTTAAATTTATTTTTTTAAATGCTCATCGTATCTGTTTGATTGTGGGAATTTAAAAATAGCTATATATGTGCACATATATGTGTAATGTTTGCATAGATCTGAGGGCAACTAGTGTCACTTAGCTCAAATCCTAAGAAAAACACATGCCAAGAAACGCACCCACAGCTCTCTCAGCAACATTGAGTCTGTTCCTAGTGAACACAAGGTGTTCATCCAGTGTTGGGGAAATGCTGGCCCACTATCTTCGACGCTGGACCAGTATCACGCCAGCACTGGATCAACGTCTCGTGTTCGCTGGGTCACCACCCCTCAACTTGACATAGAAAAGATCAACGTTGACATCAAGACATCTATCATTAAACCCCTTCATGTCCGCTGGTTAATAGCAGTCATCGAATAAATCATACAGAGAGCGTACTGTATTATCAAGGACTTTGTACAAGCAGGTTTAGAATAAAATGAGAATAAAATAAAAATATTGGTAGCAATTTATGTTTTTTGTCACACTAAAAATATATTTCATATGTTGTCATTCAGTCGTTGCCATTCAGTCATTTAAATATAAATCCTAGGACCTAAACTTTCACAGGTTAAGTGACAATAACACAAATAGATTACATACCCACGGTCGACTGCACAGCGGCAGTCACACCCTTTAAAACCCAGTCCCAAAGTTCACGAAACACTATGTGGTGAGCAGTATTTCGCTGGGAATATGATTTCGCGCTCAGGGTCCTTGTGCAAAAGGCGCGAAAATTAATTCCACGCGAAGCAAAAAGTATAATGCAATATGTCCCTTTAGGCTATTTGTAAGGCACATCATCTATTTCTGATTTCATTATTTCATTCTAGTCATCACTGATGTTACAAATCTTATTCTATGTCATTTTAGACGATGACATATATCGAATTTAAACTTGTCAAGTAAATAGAATGAAAACATGAATACAATCGTTTTTTTACAGAGTTTCAAATCTTGGAAATATAAAGCCAAAAGTATTTTGTTCAATAAATCCAAACAGCCTGATGCCGCCAATGTGTTTGCTCCTTCAGGAGCCCGTAACGTTTCCCGTATCATGATTGCTGGAGTTGAGTTGCGACGCAGGGACAGCAATAAACCAACTACAAACGAGCGCTTGTGTAGTATAATTAGGGGCGGACCGAGGGGGGGGGGGGGGTCACGTGCCCCCACCCCCTCTATGTAGTCCAGTCCCCTTATTGTGTCATTTTCTAACCTAGGTACTTATTTTGCCCTTTTTTCAGTCCGGTCCACTTATTGTGCCATTTTAAATATTTTCGCGACCTGTATGATAATAGACGAGAAGAAGTCAATGTGGATGCAACATATATGCAAGTGAGAACAAGTCGAGCATAAGCAAATCTACACATTGCTAGGTTTTAAAAATGTAAAAACACATACAGATCATTTAGTTAGTTAAGATGTGCATATCCGTTAAGGTTTTGTAAAACATCAACACATGATGGGAATATGTTCTGGTCCAGAACAAACCTATGACACCACCTGGAAGTATAAAACACGTTTATGTCTAAGGGGTGCACCATCTCTATATGAAGTCAGATGAGATAATACTTACACTTCACTAAAGTTGCAGGAGGAAGGTCTTCCACAAGAAAGCATTTTGTCGCCAACTCTATTGACAATACAAATTAACAGCGTAGTCAAGGCCATGCCAGTGTTTCCTTTTCTGAGTTCAGGTTGAGAAGTATGTCTGGTTGTTGAATACATTCATCATCAGACTAGTTTTTAATTTCTTAAATACATATTGCAGGCTCAGCTTCAACCGGCGATAGGCAATGTCTGAAACGACCCTGAGCATGATAGCCAAACTTGACTGAAAAATATCCGCATCGTCTGCGGTAATGTCTACATTGGCCATGTATTCACCAAGAAGGTTTATTAAGGCCTGTTTATTTTTTTTGCTTTTACATAGCCACTTGTTAACATTTTGTCCATTAAATATTTCTACATTTGATAGCATGATAGCCAAACTTGACTGAAAAATATCCGTATCGTCTGCGGTAATGTCCACATTGGCCATGTATTCACCAAGAAGGTTTATTAAGGCCTGTTTATTTTTTTTGCTTTTACATAGCCACTTGTTAACATTTTGTCCATTAAATATTTCTACATTTGATGACCTAAAAATGTGAATTATTTATATTTTAGGTCTAATTTGACCTTAACCTTGAAAATGACCTCAGTTTGACTTCATAAGAATTTGAGATGTGAACAAGTAGAATCCTCCTGAACACCTGTAAAGTCATGTTGCCACGCGGTTATTAAAAAACACCACTCTCCAATTTTATAACAGAAATCAAGCAACATATAAAATCTTGATATACTTACCCAACCATTCTGGCAAAATAATCCAAGCAATCGAGCTTCTGTAGCCAAATAAATATTGCCAAGTCTTCTTCTGTACTTGCTGCTGAAATTTCACCTGCTGATCACCCCCTATGCCAAATCCAGCATCGGTCACCAGCTTATGTAGACAACAAAAATGGGCATAACATTTTAATAAATGTCAGATTTACATTATGCCATATTGACTAATTCGGCTAGAGGCAACATCTGATAATATCATTATACAGGGGGTACTTTCAGTAACCATTAGTCAGGATAGGCCCTATTGTATGTATAACAAAAGAGACAAATATTCCAAATTTTTACATGTGCGAATTTTGTTTACAACAAAGCGAATACCCTTAAAAAAAGAGTGGTCCGAGAAAACACGTATGCACGTTCACTGGACGTGTAACCAAGGTTACCGAATCCCTTGACATGACCTCTTCGCGTATTACTGGTTTGTTTACATGCTGTGGAAAAATTAGGTCGACAAGACTTAAATGAATGTAATGTATAATGTATGCAAATAAATGTATAGCCCTTTTATTCTCTAATTATTTGGTGTGCACCAAATGATTTGGTGCTCACCAGTTAATTTTAAAAACTGATTTGGTGCGCATCAAATAATTAATTAGTGCGCATCAAAATGATTTGGCGCGCACCAATTAATTTAAAATATTTATTTAGTACGCACCAAATGATTTAAATTTTAAATTTTTAAATTTAAATTTTGTGCGCAAATAAGATTATTTGGTCACGTACTACGCAAAGCGGCAGGGGCAGTATTCTTATGTTATGTCATATAACACAATGTGATTATAACACGACATTTTCTGCATACTATATATTGCAGAGGTGTATTATTGCACACTTTGGCAATTATTGGGTCAGACAGGGAGTCTGACATAGAGGATATCTGGTGACGTAAGGTGGTCTTTGTCTCAGAGTAAATTCGATGTTGACAGATTATAACAATATTTATAGTCAGGTGGCTTAGTAAAATTATCGTTACCTGGCGGCTAAAAGTAAGACAAGTTTAGTGGCATTCTCTTAGGATCTACCAAATAAAATTAGCCCATGAGCACTATTGATTTTTTTTAAACTTGTTGATGTGAGACGCAAAAATCCCAAATGGCCGCTGTTATGGGCTTAAACAAATGGGACTAATATTGTTCGTGATAGAAGCAGAATATTTGGCACACGTTAGCTATAAATATTGTTTTTCACAAAAAGGTGTTAGCCATAAAACAATTCAAGATTGCGACCAAATCGGTCATTTTTCAAGGGGACCGCCATTAGACCAAGGTCACACATTAAATTTATATAATTTTCGATAGAATAGGAGCAGATTCATGATTTTGGTGTCCATAGTGGTGTAAATGTGGCCAGAAATGCAAATTTCCATGCCAAGAGAAATGATTTTATGATGTGGAATGTCACTCTTGTTGCATGTGTTAGTACGGTAAATTTGCGTATTCAGCAGATGGGGCTTTGGTCACGTACAATAGCACCGAGCCAACTGTGGTTATCCTCTTTGGTATAAGTTGTGCGCAAGACTCGGACGCACTGTAAGTTGTATTTAAGCTTCTTTATTTCACAACTGGGAAAATATTTGAGAAGTTCAGTTTTTTCTACAAAAATGCAAAGGAAACTCCTTTACAATCGATGGGACAACTGCTGCAGCAATTAACAGATTAAGAGAGTTTCGTACTCTATACTTAAGCTCAATACGAAGATAAGATAGTTGACCGAGAACTGTATAGGGAAAAGTGATGATTAGTTTGTTTGGTGAAAGTGCTCACTCAGTACAGACTATGATTTGAGGAAATAAGCAGGTGGCTGTTTTCCTTCTGTGGTCATTTTACCATTGACACATCATTGATTCGATATTATATAGGCTTACCGTTTATAATGATTATCCAATGCTACAACTTATTTGTATGGACAATATAGGAAACTTTACAACTGGTGGCTATTTTCTTCTATTGTCAATCAATATCGGATAATAGTTGATAAAACATATGTTAATATGTCTAGATGTTCTAATGCTACTTAAGTCTCTACGATTTTCCAGAGATATTGTATTACCACTCACAAAGATGTGGCGTTTTTAATCTCTAGTTGTTAATGCGGGAATAATCATGATAATACCATGTGCATAAAAGCCAACTCTGGCAGTGCTAAGAAAATTGATTCTAATTGTAACTGTTATTATGGCTATTTTAATAATATGTATATCATTTACATACATACTAATAGCATCTTAGAACTTTTTTGTATTATTTAATGTATAACAGGGAACATATTTTAATAATAGCATCTTTGCTTATATGTATACATCCTGTATAAATATATTTTTTTTTTGGCTTCATGGTCGCCATCATGGTTTAAAACATCTCGGTTATCTCTAAAATTATTTTCTGGCGACACCATTTTGTCGGACGTGCCGGAAAAAAATCTGATAGACACTAAAATCATCGACATTTTCTAATTCCGGAGAAAGGTTATACACATTTCTTGCACGATCATGTCTCTTTAAAAGCTATTTTGCTTGTGTTACGGCCGCCATCTCAGGTTTTTACCACATCAACATTCTCTAAACTCATTTTGGATGACACCACTATGTCAGACTACCTATCTGAAATCTATATCTGTATGAAATGAAATAAATCGGGCTTTAAGCCACTTTTGTGCACATATACAGGCTAAATTGGGCCATGAGAACTTCTTGAGGATGGTGAGATGAGTGAGATGACCCTGCCCTCCAGACACAGGATTCGAAATTCAAACCTTGGAGGTTTGTGGCCGAGCACGCTACATTTCGGACACAGAGGCTCCCTATCAGTATGGTAGACACCAAATGGATATTTCCTACGTGTCTGTCTAATGGCAGCCACCTTGGTTTCTGGAATATAAATAGTGTTTAAGATGTTTTTTTTGATATGCCACCAGGACGGGCGTATATGAGAACCCCATGTTAGATACTAAACTCATAAAATTAATCTGTTACTATTCTTTCGAAAAAATGATGTCAATTTATTGTTAGACTTTGCACAAATGGCGGTTATTTTGAATTTTACTTACAATGCAATGTCTAAACTACTTTTTGGTCGCACTTACATAAACAAAATTTTTTTTTTTTAATTTCAATTTGTTTCAAAAAAGATATTAGTCAACATTCAAGACGATTGATTCTAACATTAGTGACTTCATAGTACACATTATAAAACAACTTTCGTTATGCATTATCTTAACGTATCATTAGCTGTCATTGCCAGTTTCATATTCATATTACTACTATCCGAAAAAGAATGTGATTGTCAATTCAATCTCAGACATAACATTGTCTGCCAACAAACTCATCAAAACATATTTTTTCTGATGTTAGGCACGACTAAAATGGGGATCTTGGCACAATTATATGGAAGCAGGCTAATGTACATTCTCATAAAACACCACGTTAAAAACATGCAATTTGTTAATAGTCTTCCTTTTTCCCTCAACAATATGATTTTTTCTAAGTTACAGCACGTGTCACGGCTCCCACAGTCACAATAATGCAAAAGTGTTCCCACTTGGTAAATTGTTTCTGCAAACAAACCGATCACAGCTTTCATTATAATATATTTAAAAGTGTAGATAAACTGTGAGTAGTTTCCAATATTGATATTAATAACAATATAGCAAAGCATGAACAATAGCATTTCTGCGGAGAAATAGTTTGCTTACTTATAATTTTAATTTGTATTTTTTATAAGGGATATTTCATTATTATTATTATTATTATTATTATTATTATTATTATTATTATTATTATTATTATTATTATTATTATTATTATTATTATTATTATTATTATTATTATTATTACTATTATTATTATTATTATTATTATTATTATTATTATTATTATTATTATTATTATTATTATTATTATTATTATTATTATTATTATTATTATTATTATTATTATTATTATTATTATTATTATTATTATTATTATTATTATTATTATTATTATTATTATTATTATTATTATTATTATTATTATTATTATTATTATTATTATTATTATTATTATTATTATTATTATTATTATTATTATTATTATTATTATTATTTTTATTTTTATTATTATTATTATTATTATAATTATTATTATTATTATTATTATTATTATTATTATTATTATTATTATTATTATTATTATTATTATTATTATTATTATTATTATTATTATTATTATTATTATTATTATTATTATTAACATTATTATCATTAATATTATTATTATTATTATTATTATTATTATTAATATTATTATTATTATTATTATTATTATTATTATTATTATTATTATTATTATTATTATTATTAGCTCCAATTTGAACAGTTCAAATCAGAATGACATAATATTTTAAATCTTGCATTCATACGGCGATTAAAATAGAAACTGCTTTGTACTCCATGGTATAATATTATAGACATATCTTTATAGCTTGACTAACCTAATACATATCTGAATTATGTATATTTCAATACAAAATGAAGTAATATGTCTGTCAGGAATCAAACATCTGTGGATATTTATTTTCAGATTGTGGTCATATCTCGGTTTTTTTCAAAATAATACATATTTACAACAAATAAAATACAGGTTTAACCTATTGTGTAAAAAACAATGTTTTTTTCTGTATACCGTACCTTCAAATTATTTCAAACTAGAAAAGAAGTTGGCCCAGCCTCAGTCTGTTTTAGTGCTATAGACAAAACATCAGTGTATTGGTCTTTCTCATGGGCTAGAATCCTAAATGTCCAGGATATAATTAAGGAAATAACCGAGGAGACAAGTTCAAATATATCTTCGACATGTACATCTTCCACTACCATCGCCGTGTCTGTGCAACATTCATTCAATACTTGCCTACTATGGACCTCGTACAGAGAATGTAGGCCTACCCACCAAATTCCGGTTCAATGTGCGGCCAGTGTTGCAGCCAATTGCTGGTTCAATGCTGGTCAATCCTCTACGACGCTGGTCCAACACTAATCACATTATTCCAAACAAAACCGTTTAAGTTCCTAATCACTTAATATAATCGTGAATATTTTTTTTCTGAACACTTGTTAAAGACAAAAGTACTTAACCTAAGGACCTGAAACGTTATATTGCACATGTTCATAAGGACTTGTGTACAGAAATGTGAACCGTTTCCCACACACAGTAGCCCTCTTTCCCCTAAGTAGACACAAACTAAGACAAAATAAACTTACCGGTAATAGGATACCGGCCATAGTGGGGGGGGGGGGTTCTAATAATGTATTTACCTGTTACATCGCTACTGTTACTTCGTCATTTTACAATTTAAATCTTCATATGCTCAATTCAGGTTTAAAATATGACAGTTTGTAAAAATATTATTTGCACAATGACAATGTGGGATTTTTTACGTACATACCTTTGTTTTCTCAACCAACCGTTTCGTCCATTTTTATAACATTTTTTTGCAAAGCGTTTTAACTTATAACATATAACTCCCTACATCTTCGAATGACTGTTTTACATCCCGTTTGTTTCCCCATTAAAATTAAATCTTATTTACTTTACCTTTTTTCGCTTATTTTCAGGCGGAATTACTACTAAAGTAAAGTGAACTATTTTTTGACAATATCAGCGACTTCATTTGTGTTTCCTAAAAATAATATATTGTTGTTTTTTTTTGCTTTTAATTTTGAACTGATCTTGTTCTTATAAATTACCTTCATCCACAAACAAATACAGACAAAATATTATTCAGGCAAAATTAAATGTAAACGATACATTATATTTGTTTCCAATAAAATTATGAGCAGCTTATCTACTTGGTAGTCATTAAAGGGATAACGAACACGAACAAATTGCTGAACCTTAGTCATAACTAAAACAAATGTTTTAACGCAGACCTACATTTTTCATTCAAAATACAAAATAAGGCATGTACAATTACATACAGTACGGTCATATGCTGATAATAGACCATACTTTATATAATTTAAATAAATAAATATAATTTAACAGTTTGTTCTCTCATTTGTCAACAAAATTTCATTTTTCGACGATATATAGCAGACATATCCGTATCTAGCAACATGTCTAACTCCAAAACTTACTAAATCATCTCTGTACATGTTCCTTTTTTTTACTATTATGACTACAAGGAACCCATTCTTCTGAAGTGAGTTACAGCAATTGTTACTAAGCCGAATACGAATCACATCAGATGTATTTGTGATGGTCAAGACTTACCTCGTTCATCTTGGCTCTGTTTAATTCTTTGTCTTCTATGTGAGGCCAAGGTGCGTAATACCAAGAAAACGCCTGAAATATATTTTCCACTGCCTCCTGACTTTCAACTGTGGCTTCAAATATCTGAGAAATTAGCAGCAGCTTTGCAGTTAAAATATTTGTCTACAAAGTATTGACCTGGCCATGTCATGTTTTACAAATAGTTTTCAAGTGTGCCATGGTGAGGATGAGTCTATAGGCCTACTGATCTCAAAGAAGGCAATAAAGCAAGGCGTCGAGACAGTTATTTTTATTGTTCTAATTACGTATACTTATAGTTTTAAACAACAAAATCACAACAGAGCAAATCTAGTTGAATTCCAAAAAAATGTGGAAAAACAGGGATCTGAATCCCCTGTAAAGGTAAAGCTCTGTTCTATGCTCTGATAAAGCCATTGGTAAGGGGTGTACAGATTTTAATAATTAGTATTATATGTGCTCATTTTGCAACACCATTATGAAATATTTCGATATAAAATTGTGATGCATATTAATAAAATATTAAAATGTGCATATTATACGCCACCTTAATGAGATTACAATACATATGCCAGCGCTGTTGCTCGTGAGTGAATCCGCCTTCACCAGCCTCAGCAATCACTAAAGGACAGAAAATAAGATATTTTCAAATATAAAACTAGTATATCACCGGCTTTGCGACCTATTTGGATTGAGACGAATGACGACTAATCTAATTCTTTTTTTTGTGGCCAGTTTTTCTCTAAAACGTTAATCAGTATATATCTCATTCGCAAATTACTTGTTCACCTCGTATCAGTTTTATTCGCTTGCTCATGTTAAAAACCTGGCGGTGACTAAATGACCAATTATTCTCGGTAAATTATCTCCACTCTGACTATCGAGTCATTCGAGCCTAGCTAACAAACGGTGATTGGTCAACTCATTGTGAGATATGGTCTTGAATCTTTTCTTGGCCAGTCTCACGCGAGTGATAACGCAGTACCCTGGCCGTATCAAGCACTACAATCAGTTATTCTGTCTATGTGGTCACCTTGAGGGTGTGTCTGAGATTCAAACCTCATTGGATGTTTTAGATTTATAAATAGGTCATAAATGGTCACAAAGAATTGACCTCTTGTTCATCTCTCATGCATAGTTACCTGTTTGCGTTGCTGGATGTATTATATAGACGTGAGTTGAGAATCTCACATTTTAGACAGTGAGTACGTCCACCGAATTTTGTCATGGCGGCCAGTAATCATATAGTGGCCGCCATTCAGGGAGCTGGGAGCACAATAATTTCAGCTTAAGATTCCGAGCTAATATATCTATCTGATCTATCATACTAAGGTGAACAAGCAAGCTATGCTGTCAGCCAGCTGTCAAGCGCTGTCTGATTGGCCAGTCTTGAGACGCACGAAATTCAAGGTATCTCGCTATTTAAAATAGTTGGACGCTATGCTTGATAAAGCAAGGTATCGCCCTGCGTGCTCGTGGGTGAGATAACTTGTTGGGGAAGATGTGGTCTTGATGAACGGCAGCATACCGACAGAAATCACAACACAGAAAGACACCGAATAGAATAGAATACGAATAGAAACGAATACGAACACCAACAAATCATATCATGTTATTTTAGTGTGGATAATCACATATATTCACGAGCACGTACACTTCCTACGGCTGTAAAGCAAAATAAACAGTTATTGTTGAATATTTTATTATACGGTTGAGATAATTTTCTTGAAGATACAAATTTAAACATATTTTCTCTTTTACAAGTGTAGGCCTACATATAGTAGCTCAAAACCCTTTTCCACCTAAATAATCATAGTTACATTTTTATTGCTTTTCATTGTATCTTCAACTAACTCATTTTCACTATTATCATATTGATATTCATGTAGTTTCTCTGTATTTTTGTCTGCGGTTTAATATTTTATTTGCTATAATTAATAGTATTTTTCTGTATGTATCATGTGTATCTATGACTATGTATGTGTGTGTGTGTGTGTGTGTGTGTGTGTGTGTGTGTGTGTGTGTGTGTGTGTGTGTGTGTGTGTGTGTTTGTGTGTGTGTGTGTGTGTGTGTGTGTGTGCGTGTGCGTGTGCGTGTGCGTGTGCGTGTGCGTGTGCGTGTGCGTGTGCGTGTGCGTGTGCGTGTGCGTGTGCGTGTGTATGTCGTTTGTGTATAATTGAGAATATATATCGAGTAGCAGCTCTCTGTATTGACTCTCAATAGCTATTATGTCAGAAACTGTGGTGGGAGACTATATATAGAACAGTATTTAAGGTTACTATAACAATATTTAAGGTTACTCAGTACCAATGTACGGTACAGAGCGCTGGTAACATTAGCAAGAGCATTAAAATCGACTGGTCGCTCTATCATACCCATCGTTTTATCACATAATCTATACCCTAGCATACACTAGAACAATATTTTAGGTAACTCGAACAATATTTTAGGTTACTCCGTCCCAATATACGGAGATATGGTAGCATTAGCAAGAACGTTAAAATAAACTGCTCGCTTTATCGTACTCAGTATTTTATTACATTTAATGATCAATATGATACCATAAAAAAATCATGCGGGCCTCATGTGAGATTGATGTTTATATTTGCATAAAATTGTATATTCTAAAAAAAATAGCAATTTATTTCTGTTGATGGAGAACACGTTTGCACTTATTATGAAAAACATACACTATTATTGCTAATTGATGCGTTACTCTCTATTTCATGAGCTAATTAATAATTAAATATTATATCGTTCCCAGTGGCCAAGTGTTGTATGTGCTACCGAACTGAGTGCCACATACATTATTTGGGCACAATACAACACGATATTGCACACCAGGTATCACACAAAATGTCAAAAATGCAAAATTAATGACATTTGTGTAGCTGAACAGTACACCACCACGACGTGTTCTTTTATAGAAATTACGCGGATCTGATTCCGTGATGAGAAAACAACACGGAGTCAAAGCGAGGGCGACATAAATGAACACGGTGTCAGCTTAAAACGAGATGGCACGGATGACCCGCTGGCACGGCGGTACATGGGAAGGGTTTTAAAGGAAGATGCCGGTAAAAATAATGGTGCGGTAATAATAAGGTATATCTCGGAAAAAAAGATTGGCGCCGACATCGAAGCTCTACCTTGTTTTGAACCAAATTGGTAAATAAGCCAGAATGGATGTTTAACCCTTTAAGTCTTCGCAATGCATTAAAGCATCATTTCACATCCCTGAAAACAGACTTAATTTTTTTACAACCAAGGGTTTTAGAATAAAAATTTCCATGCAACTTGTTTACCAATACATGGCAATTTTCTTCAATTTTTCACCCACTTCAAGTCATCTTCATTCACTACAAGTCAAGAATTGCGACAGCAATTCGCGGCTTGTAGTGGATGAAGATGACAAAATTAAATTCAGGCTTGAAAGGGTTAAACCGCTCTTCACTCTAGAATCAGGCATTTTCTCGAATATCTACTTTTTAAATTGTCAGTAACATCATTAATTTCAATTTCACCACCTTTAGGTTCCCAGAGAGTATAGTTCATAATAATAAACATACGTTGGAGAGAGTATAAGGAGCCATCGTCCTTGTTATGCCCCTGTAGCAGGGGACCTTTGTGGTGCTTTCCTTCCCTCCGCAGTTTAATTGGATAATCCGGTATAAATTCTCCATCAATGACAGGCTCAAATCCCAGGCAATAATATCCAGGCTGGAATCCAGAAACATACAGAGATTATACAACCTGGGCTGCTGCTAATCCCAATAAAACAATACATTTATATAAGTGAACATAGAAGAAAATCTTTAGAAATTATGTGTTATGTGACTACATTTGCTAGCTGATACGAAAAGAATAAAACTTGAACAAAGACCAGGTCAATGTAAAAGTGACGAGTTCAGTAAGCAAATTCACCGCTCCATACTATTACAACTACGAAAGCGTTGAAACGACATGACAAAATATTTGTTATCTCGTTATAACGAATTATAAATCGTTAAATCGCCCTAGTCTAAGTCGATATAACGACTTATAATAAGTCGTTAAATCCACTTAGTATAAGTGGCTATAACGATATATAAGCCGTTAATCGACATAAGCTAAATCAATGTACGACTTATAAGTCGTTAAATCAACTTAGTAGATGTCATTATAACTACGTCCTAACGACTTAAATAGACTAAAGCTATGTCCTTATAACGAATTAGTAAGCTATAAGTCGTTATAACAACTTATAGTCGTTATCAATCGTTATAACGACGCCATAACGACTTAGCATACGTCGATTTAACGACTTGTACGTCGAAATAACGAATAATACTAAGTCGATTTAATGACTTACTAAGTCTATTTATAAGTCGTTATAACGACTTATAATAAGTCGAATTATCAACTTATACTAAGTCGATCTAACGACCTATAAGTCGTTATAACGACTTATGCTAAGTTGATTTAACGATTTACTGATTCGATTTAACGATTTATAAGTCATAATAACGACTTATACTAAGTCGATTCATAACTTACTAAGTCGATTTAACGACTTATACTAAGTCGATTTAACGACTTATAAGTTGTTACAACGACTTATGCTAAGTCGATTTAACGACTTATAAGTCGCTAAAACGACTTAGTATGAGTATATTTAACGACTTATAAGTCGTTATAACAAGATAAAAAATATTTGTATATTGTTGTTTCAACCCTTCCGTAACAACGCGTAATTAGTTGTTTTCTTCTACTGACGCTACAGGTGGGAGAGATTGAGACTACATCTGACGAATCCACTTGTCTCAGACAGTGCACCATGGCATCTATGTCTGTTTTATTATCTTGATCCAGGATATGACAATCAAATGATCTGGCCACTTCTTCACCGTACAGCTCTGGATGCTGTTCTGGTTCATTGATGGCCCACAGCGAAAGCTCATTCCCAGATTCACAAATGGCTTGGTGGTACAGATCTGAAGTCATCAAGTTACTTTTGAGATTTCAAAAAGATTTTAAAATTATCTGTAGTTTTACATATTGGTCTAACATTATTTGATAGTGTACAATATTATTGACGCTGTTCTGTGTATGATTTATCAACGAATATAATTGAATGGGATATCAAGCAGCTACAACATTTAATTATCGAAACCTGTGATGTGATACTAATTCGCTCACCATAGGCCTATATCCAGATCACCATGACTGCCTGACTATGATACATGCAAGTGTAAATTCGGCCTTTTATGGTGGGCTGTGATTCGGGTCTCTCAATAATTTAATACATAGAATAACAACAAGGTGGGTGGGCCCCTATTGTGAAGGTTGAATTGGGCTTTATTTTCTGGCCACTTACGTTGTGTCTGAGGAGATATGAGGTGAAGACCAGTGCTGGTAGCGCCCGAGCTTTGTCCAAATATGGTGACCTGATTAGGATCTCCACCAAACGCTGCTATGTTGTCCTGCACCCATAGCAGAGCTTGTCGCTGATCCCACAACCCCCAGTTACCACGATAATCATTGTGATCAGCAGAGAAATAACCTATCAGAACGAGAGTATCAGTTATTTATGATAGAGTTATATAATTTAGCAGCATATATTGGTAAAATTAAATACAGTACTGATAATTTTGATTGTTATTTATCTATAAACCTTTTGTGCTTATTTATTTATTTAATAAAATATATTAGCATAATCATAGCAAAGGTGCTATTTTTAAAATTATGTGCGCTAGCGTACTTTCAAAAATACAATACATTTCTAAAAGATATGATATTGTAAATGATATATATACAGATTAAAATAGCCTAAAATCAATTTGATTACACTGCCATATGAAGCTTTTTAAAAGCACATATTAAACATACCGAGCCAAGGAGAAATAAATCATGCTTGTAATATGCCCATTTTTATAAACAGTAGGTCAACCTGGATGTTTGCTAGTTTCGATAAAACTTGAATTCTGCGTGAAATTATCAGGGTTTTTCTGCAGCCTGTCTGTTTTTTTTAAAACATTATTGATATACATTTAAATGCCAATGCAATACACGTGCAATAGGGTTGTAATAGCAAACACTGTATGCGAAACAGTTATACAGCATAGCCATACATAATTATATCTTTTAACAGAAAAACATAAATTCGAAATGTTAATATCTCAATGAGAGGTGAACGTGTAATGTTTATTATATCGAAAAAATAGTTTTAACACCACTTATTATGGAGTATAGTTAATTTAAGTTCAATTGGGAATAACAATTAAATATTTATTTTTGATAAATAATTTAGAGTGCATTGTGTCATTGCAGTTTTGAGTACCATTATTAGCATAATTATCTGAATCGAAAACGTTTGTCTTTCTGTCCTTTGTTCCCAGCAAACACAAAACCTTTCTATAACAAATGATAAGAAAATGTTTTGTGTTTGCTGGGCTATAGTGTAATATGCATTGGTTTGCTATATTTTAAATACGCGTTCACTTTACTAATTCAATGATAGTTATTGCTGGGATAAGCAATATAACCGCACTGACCTAAAATGCCCAGTCTGTGATTTGGTACAACCACCACGACATCTCTCATGGCCAATGTATAGCCAGGATATTGAATATTACCAGAAGAGCCGTAGCCACCTCCATGAAAAAACACCATCACAGGTAGTACCTTCTGTTCATAGGATGCTTCCTAAACACACACATTTTGTCGAATCGGTGGAATAAAAGTTGTTCTGCTAATAATATATTATTACGCTTATATGAACTACATGCCAAATAATAAAATGTATTTTGTATACAGATTTTCCATTTCACGATTACAAACATAAAATATACTTATATATGGCGTTGCTAGTATTTTATGCTTACTTTCTATTGATTACAAACATAAAATATACTGGCTTCGGCTACATGTCTGGAAGTCGTTATCTGGCCTATTGTCGTTATCTGGCCAATGGGTAATTTTGATTTAATTTTAAGGTTGATTATTAATTATTATTTCGAAGGTCGCATAAATCTGTTTGATGGATATAGAATTTGACATACAGTCGACTATATAATTTTGTTTAATAATTTCAAATAGGCATACGTAAGACTATTTGTCATCCTTATATTTATTTACGTACCAGTCCCACTACCTAAACCATTAAATTCCAGCTTTTTAATATAAATCATGTAGAGATATATGCATTGTATATGATTAAACTATTTGTAAACTAAAGATCCGTGATTCTTTTCTCCTTGAATTTTATTTCTGTTCATTCCTAGACGTTTGATTACATTTTTCACTTGATCAATAACGTTATAATCCGTACTCTTGATTCGTAGCATTTAGCAAAAAAGTCACCATCGAAAAAAGTCTTACACTAGGAAGCCTATTGATCAAATAAAGATCGTTTGAACAGTTATCACTTTAAATGATTAGTACAAATGAAACAAAATTATGTATACTGATGATTCAGTGCTCATTAAATTAACAATTAGACGGTGAGAAAATTGTGCACATACACTTGGGGTGAACACGTTCAGGTGAAGACAGTCTTCACCAAAATTGTTCCATCCGATATGTGTCATTTCAAAGATAGCTCCTGATTGTGGGCACTGTTTTCCTGGTGTATCAGCGACGAAAGGCTGGCTGTAATTAGCAGGACGTCGAGGCTTCTATAATGGACATAAAATTGATATGACATATTGAGTATAACAGTATTTCATTATGTAGCATTAAAGACAAAGATTAGGGCGGTATATCCATGTATCCCTTATCATGTTTAATGGAATTTAGAGTCGATAAAAGATCTACAAAATTCTCAATTTAAGGACTAAAATTCACCATATAAAAACACAACTTGCAGCTGTCAAGCCATTTAATTGGAATAGTCTGTTGCCGCGTGGAATAACCTCAGACTCTATAATAACGTTTTCTCTCAGTGGAAAATTTTTGTGTAAGGTCTACTTGACCAACCTAGGGTGGGTGTGAAACTCTCATCCTTGGGCATTTTTTTATAAATCTAATATGGCCGCCAAAATGGATTCATCTAATGGAATTGTACTATTTAGATATGCTAGAAGAAACATGTGATACATCAAAATAGGGGTTTGGGAGGATGCTCTATTAAAATATTTCACTAGAAAGCTTAGTAATTGTTATTTTTAAAGTTATTTGCCGTATTATGCCGTTTATATAATATTGTATGTGTTTAGATATAATCGAGTTGCCAGCACCAGAATTCATGAAGTGGACCTTTCTTTTATTTATTTTCACATACACATATAAAGCTTTGCTGGCATTGTGCCAACTTTGTGGATATTTTTTAAAGCTAATTTGTATAATACACCCTAATTAGCATACATCATACAATCTACGCTGCCAAAATTAAAGGTAGCATGCGGGTGTTTTTTTTCTCGTATATGCACCCCACATTTTTCGCGTAATAATCCTGTTTGAAATAGCAAATCTAGAAAATTTGTTTATTTTCTTAAAATACGTCTTTATAATCGCAAACGTCATCATAAGGCATCCTAAACTATGCGCCAATACTGAGATAAGTATATGCTTATGTTCTGCATGTTTCTCCATAATTAGCATATTTATCTCTTATGAGAACATAATATCACAGAACATAATTATTTGTAACAGTTCATTAATGAGATCAAAATACAACGATGTGAATATTTATTGTTGAACTTTCATAATTAACTTCTCATTAATTTGTTCACATCCAGAAGACATTAAATGTGTGTACCATTGAAACCAAACTGTGTTCACTAGCTTACACATAATATACATAATCTCCTGCCGTGATTATTTTTTTAATATACAGAAATTTCTCACAATCTACAACCCCTGGTTTGATGTACTACATGCCACTCTTGCGTAATTGGAGGACGCTACAACTAGGGTCAACAATAGAATTTTAAATTATGCAAATCAGCTTTTAGCTCTGTTTTCCAGTTGGCGCAATGCCAAAGAAGTTGAATATAGGGTCTAATTGAAACGTGTATTTGTGAAAAACCTTGAACTAAAAAGACAATCCCGATAAATCGCATAGCAGAGCAACGCGTTTTTGAACTGGTGTTCGCGTCACCACCACAATCTCATCTTGCAACAGGGAACAACTTTTCACATGGCGCGTTGGTATTCGTGTTGGTGTGTGGAGTCACGCAAATTTCGCGTCTGTCATCGTGTCACTTGTCGCGTGCATATTTGCGCTCGCGTTGGAGTGTTTTGCAGTTTACATGGCCAATATCCAGCTTTCTAGTGTAAACAGTTCAATAGATCATCCCCCAAAACCCTTATTTTGATGTATTACATCCCTTTCTAGAATAATTAGAGGACACTATAGTAAAATTTATATAGCGGATCGAAGCCATTTTGGCGGTCATCTTGGCTTTTTAAAAATTGCCCAGGGATGAGCGTTTCACACGCACCCTAAAATGTCCAAGTAGACCTTATACAACAATAATCCACAGAGAATAAACTTTATCAGAGACTCTGAGGTTAGGGTAAAATTTCCAGTTTGGCAGACAGACTATAAATTAAAGTGATAATGCTATGTAAAGGTTTGTTTAGCATCGTGTTCGGCATTTGTTGCGAAGTTTATGATATTACGACACATGTGGGGTTGACGCCACCTTCAACAGATGATAATGAGATACTGGAGTGTGAATCAGGCTCATACATGCTGCAGCCGGAAAACTAATCCCTGATAAGGAAGAAGACAGCAAACAGGGATTGCGAAGCCCTTACTGTTAAATCAATTTGTCTGAGTACACTCACGGCAAATCTGAGATCACCAACAGGAGGAGCTGCAAAAGGTATTGCCCAGAAACTGCTTATGTTTCGTATTCCTGTGGTTACACCATGTACTTTCATGCTCTGACCTAAAACAATAATGTTATGTCGATAAAACCCTAAAACCGTTAAAGTCAATGTTAATGCCTTTTCCCACACACCCCAACCCCTCCGTGTACTGCCTCAGTATAAACATAGTTTATTGCCCAGTAGGAACAAAATGATAAGATGAATATTTCATATTTACCTCATTATTTTCTAAATGATACGGGGAATATATAATATTTACTTAAGATAAATATTTAATTTTGACCTCATTATGGTAAATAAAGTTGTTGAACTGCATTGGAATTTGAAAAAAATATATAATTGTAATTGTATGGTTCTGCTAAACATCTAAACTTATGGTATATTTTTGTTTAAATTAACACTCAACATTCAATTGCCATTCAATAAATAAAGGTTTATTGCATATAAAATAATTAGTATTCACAATTATAGAGAAGTAGGCATTTCGATTAAATAACAATGAGCCCTATCACCAAAAAATAGTGAGCTAATGATTATATTGTTTGAATTTACTTACCTATAACAGTTCCATACATCGTTTCAACTCGATGAGTCGTGAAATCAGCTTTTCCGTAACCCAGCACCACAAGTAGGCATAGTGATATATGCCACATAATGCTCTGTAAACATTCTATATAAATATGAATTGAAAAAAGTAGCGATCTCAGTAAATTGAAGACGTTGACTTAAAGCTGCTCCTTGGGATAATAATTTTTAATTTTGTCAATTTTGATAGTTCAATTTATATGAAGCAATATGTAACCGCCGTAACTATAATATTTGTGAAATCTCCAATACGAGAATAATCAACGATTATTCAATTTACATGTAAATTTACATAAAATGACCACAATTGAATGTAAATGGTACATAACACACTAGACAGCCTTACATAATTGAACTCATTGTTTTCTTTCCTCCAATGCAAATTGTGTCGTGCGAGCGAAAGATAATGAGCAACTAATCTCTACAAATTAGTACTACGTATTTGCCCCCCTTGTTTTCTTATTATGACCTCAGCAAAGCTAAAATAGTCCGAATAAACCATAGCAACAGCGGCCCCATGTGGAGCACGCATCAGAATTCAGAAATAGATCTCCTCTAATGATCAGGAAACTCATAAATTATATTAATATCCTGAATCCGAACATGTCATCTGTATCATTACTGATATCGACTACAGTGGAAGCTCCTTAAGGAAGACACTATCCATGGTGGAGTGGCTCTTTGGGATGAATATTATGCTGGCATAACAGTAACAGGGCCTGCCTTGTTTCCATCATCAAGATCATGTATGCTGAAAATATTTACAGAGTCTTATATCAATCTTGCATGCTATACAGTCTCTCTGACGCAATGAAACACCTTCACGTATCTGCGTCAAACACCAGTAATTGTTGCAGATCAACCACTAGTTCACAGGCAAAAAAGTGCGGAAATGACTCTTTCCTGGTGCTACGTGAGGCAAAGTACAGACAGAAAACAAAAATAGTATGGACGGTATCTGGCTACCAGGTGGTTACTTATATGGTCTGATTATATATGACATAACAATATCCCTCTGCTAAATGACCTATAATTATGTGTTTTGTGATTAATCATTGTTTTCTTTCTATTGTATTCTATTCTATTCGGAGAAACCACTCAATTAGCTTTTTGTAGCTATTATGTAATCCTCTCAAATTAAATATGTTTATACTAAATGACCTATATACAGCTATGCACAATTCTCTGACATATCTATGGATCTGAATTCATTCATTTCTCAAACAAAAATGAATCAAGTTAGACAATATATCAAAAAGGGATAATATGTCAGAAGAAGGGACATTCAATGCTCCAAGAAAGGGTGAATTGTTTATGGCTGTTCTTACTCGAGTATAATAACTCAGTGGCTGTTGTCAATTAGCAGCAACATGAAAAACCTTTTTTTGCTTAAAGGACAATTTTGTTGACTACATCCGGGAATTTCTACAGGCATGTGCAGAAGGATGTGGCCTATACATGTATACCTTATAAATGTGCTCTTGTTAACGGCAAAAACATTAGTACTCCAACACTCGGACCACATGTTAATATTAAATAACTGGTGATTCAGTAAGTTTTTATACATGTTTATTTGTATAGCTAATTCAAAAGTCATTTTACCAACTTGCAACTTGCATTAACGTAATAATTATTATAGGGAATTAACAAGTTCTTAAAAAATGCAAACCCATTTGGAACAATTCTAACGGTGAAGACAAATAAAGCATATTACATGAAGCAGGAACTCTATGTTTTATGATGAATGCTTGTAAAACAATTAAGTGTCTTAAATACACGTCTGTACCTAAACAACAATCTTCAAATAATGCAAACTTTTTGTAAAAATGTTAGAGATAAAGTCGTGTTTATACCGTTGTTGATAAAAAAAACGTGAATTAAGTTTATATAATTACATGTATGAGGCCAGATTGACCTTTTGTCTTTAGAGGTAAAATTATTTAAGTTTAGGTTACTCACCATCCTTTAATATGTAGCCTGGACAGTCACTGTCCTTCCCTACATTAAGATGTGTCACAAAAGGATCTGTGTACAGCATATCAACAACCAGCATAATATATAAGTGCATGTATATAAGCGTGACATGCTAATTCGCTAATAGGCCATATTAGGCAGATTATACAAGAGGAATGTGAAATCAATAATATGGGTGTCTAAATGTGTAGCTAGTACATATACATCTATGATAATCGATTTTAAGGCCCACAATGTTATATGGGCACCGGCACATCTTTCTACATCCTAAGCCAGTATCTTACCAAAAAACGACTTCTTGGCGACTGTGAAGATGAAATTTCAGGTGTTTGTAAGGAATTTTCCCAAATATTTATTGAATTTGGTAATATTTGCTACAATTCAACGATCGCATAGCAAATCAGACGACTCAGATTATCTCAATTATAAACACGTTTCGTCGTTTGAAGTTGGGAATTGCGTTAGCAATTCCAGCTTCAAATTACGAAAAAATAGATAACATAAACACTGATAAACAAGTCAGCATCACAAGGGTTAACTTCTTTGTCCTGTAAACTCGTCCAGTTTGAAAATGAATGCATAATGGCCAGCTGCTACGATCTTTCATTAAATATTGAGTAAATGACCCACCTTTCAAAAGATTAAAATATTACAATATGTGATTAATAACCTTAGTTATTTTAAACTTGCATATATTATTTATCTCGCCATCTTTGGGATAATCTTCAGGTTTAGTGTACACTGTATGCGCACCTGCAAACGCTCATTCATTCATTCATTCATTCATTCATTCATTCATTCATTCATTCATTCATTCATTCATTCATTCATTCATTCATTCATTCATTCATTCATTCATTCATTCATTCTTTCATTCATTCATTCATTCATTCATTCATTCATTCATTCATTCATTCATTCATTCATTCATTCATTCATTCATTTATTCATTCATTCATTCATTCATTCATTCATTCATTCATATATTCATTCGATTTATAGTTTTACCCGATCATGCAGGGAAATTTCACTGTATCGATTGAAGATTACGTGCGTATTTTGTATGACCCATGGCATTACTCATGATTCAATTTATGTGGTTATTTTTTTAAATATAGTTATACAATGTGTATACATGAAACACATTGAATGGGTAATTTATGTCCACAGCGGTTATGTTTGTCATATGTGTTTTGTTTACATAACCTTATTTATTTATATAATGTGTGTAACAAGTGGATTTTATTCACACACACAAAAGTATGTTGTGTGTGCTGTATTAATATGATAGATCAAGTCAAAGTCACAAATTCACTCAAAAAAAGGGTGTCTCAACCACACCCTTTCAATATGTTGTTACATCCTAAACTGACCAGGAACAGTGTTTTGCCATCTCAATGGTTTTATTTAAGAGGAAAGACCTTCTCAATGCTAATTTTGTAACAAACACAGTTTTTAGTACCACTAGTATTGTAGTGCAAAACATGCGATAAAGTGATGTAACAGAGGTTTGTGTCACCTCTTTTACCGATGACAAAACATCAGATTTACTGGAAACTTTTGAATTCAATAAAATCGTTTTTCGACTAAGCAGTACCAGCTGCCCCCCGCAGATGTTGAGATTTATTTAAAGAAGAAAGCTAGATTATTTTTTGCAATATAATCAAGAAAAGTCCCAATTTCCTATGTCGTCATTTTACATTGGTCACTTCTGCTCCCCTTTTTCATTGAAGAATACGAACACTGAGAGTTTTTATGTCTCCCCTCTGTACAAAGAGGTGGGGACATGTTGCTTTACCTGTGTGCGCTCAGTGCCATCTGTGAGTGTCCTATTCTTTTCGGTCCAGCGCTTTCTATCACAAATGTAAATTAAAGCTACATATCGATCAGCCTTTACCCAATTGATTTATTGTTTTGTCAAAATTTGATCTTATTCTTCCACAACAGCAGCAGCAACACAAACAAATTCTTAAAGTGTATCGGTCATGTGATACTATTTCCTGACTTCTGGCTGGAGGGCTCAGAGGAACGTTCTCACAACAGAACATGGGTCTATTCGATTTATAGCCTTGGCGTTTTAGATTTTCCCAAAAATACATGCATTTTTTTCGAATTAGCATAAAGACGAAAGAACAAGACAGCAACGAAAGTAGAGATATCCAGTTTTAATTTTTATTGTGGTGAATATTCAGGTATGTGCTGTAGTTAGGCCTACGTAAGATTCCTGTCACACAAGCCGGCTAGACCCCAGGGACAAGGAAATGGTAGACTATTAATCACAATTTTATGCGTTGGTGTTCGTCGATAAACGTGTTATGGCCCGCTAGTGTACGACGAAATGTTTCGCGTTAAAGTCCGTCAAAAACGGGCACTACCGAACACAAATGCTCAGTATATTATAGTTATCTGATGTTTATTCATTCTATATATCCTGATCGTCATCCTTTAATTTATATCGATAGAGATCTTTGTTAGCGCTTACCGATGCTAATGATATATGGTTTAACCCTTTGGGTCCTCACGATGCATTAAAGCATCATTTTAAATCCCTTTGAACAGATTTAATTTTCCGCGTCTAAGGGTTTTAGAAGGAAAATTTATATGAAACTCTTTTACCAATGCGTAGCAATTTTCTTTAATTTTCCACTCAATTCAAGTCATCTTTATCCACTGCAAGTCGAAAATTGCGACAGCAATTCGCGGCTTGTGGTGGATGAAGAAGGCCCACAATGTTATATGGGCACCGGCACATCTTTCTACATCCTAAGCCAGTATCTTACCAAAAAACGACTTCTTGGCGACTGTGAAGATGAAATTTCAGGTGTTTGTAAGGAATTTTCCCAAATATTTATTGAATTTGGTAATATTTGCTACAATTCAACGATCGCATAGCAAATCAGACGACTCAGATTATCTCAATTATAAACACGTTTCGTCGTTTGAAGTTGGAAATTGCGTTAGCAATTCCAGCTTCAAATTACAAAAAAATAGATAACATAAACACTGATAAACAAGTCAGCATCACAAGGGTTAACTTCTTTGTCCTGTAAACTCGTCCAGTTTGAAAATGAATGCATAATGGCCAGCTGCTACGATCTTTCATTAAATATTGAGTAAATGACCCACCTTTTAAAAGATTAAAATATTACAATATGTGATTAATAACCTTAGTTATTTTAAACTTGCATATATTATTTATCTCGCCATCTTTGGGATAATCTTCAGGTTTAGTGTACACTGTATGCGCACCTTATGATAAACTCAGGCTTGAAAGGGTTAAAGCAGATCAGTCGTTTAGCTTCACTGATTCAAAATATTTACTTCTGGTGTACTCCACTCCTTAGAACGCTGATTGCTTTGTCTTTGGGTGAGCTTACAAACCAGCTCAATGAATTGTGCTGATTTATGGAACCTAACGGGTGCAGAGCGAGTATACATAGATTACATACGTGTAGGCCTACCTATTCTTCGATGCGTATAGTTATTAGATGCCGGGATGATTATTACCAAAACCGCTTTAATAAATGATCGGAAACCGGCCGCAAAAACTGATGAGTAACGTAACAGAATCAATTTAGGATGAGAATATTTATATACAGTATACTCTCAGAAAAAAAACCCTGATAAATAACAAACTGACAGTGATCACACCATGACAAAGCTCATACCATTGAAACACTGGCTAGTTCTACTGCAGAGAATCCATAAACTGTTTTTACCTGATGAAAAATTGTACAAGCACATGTTTGTCTGGAGTACTATTAGCTAAGTCGTGCCCTTATCTGAGTAACCATTTGTTTTTAAATATTGAAGTTTAAGTTATTTGTGATAAATGTGGTCGATCTCGCTGAAAATTATTCTCGAGCAGAATTTAAATCACTGTTATTTTATACGTCATGTAGTGGCCATTGTCGGTTCGAACAACACCGTAGCTACAATTTTTGTGCTAATTGACTTTTCACTACCAGAACTGCTCATTCTATCAATATATTTCCACCCTGAAAGTTATTTGTATTGATATCTCGCATATAATATTGTATGATTTGTATCGAATCGGTGGATGTGTAGGTAGGTATAGGTAGATGTGTAGGTAGAAGTGTAGGTAGGTAGTTATGTAGGTAGGCAGGAAGGCAGGCAAGCAGGCTGACAGGCAGACAGGAAGGAAAACTGACAGGCAACCCGACAGGCTGGCAGGCAGGGAGACAGGCAGATATATACATGCATACTTATGTGTCAATAAAAGTTAAAATTAACAGTAGGCTATACTAGTCTGGTGCGGTATGTTAGAAATATGCCTAAAATTAAAAGTTCTTGCCAAAATTGATTTTATTGTTTTTTTGACTTTAGTAGGGGTCAAATAAGCCAGAAATATTGGGGTTCAATTTTTCCCGCCCCTCAACCTCGTTTTATGACACATTCAAAATGGTCGCCATCAAAATCACATATTTGGCTATAACTTGGGACCTAACATGGCTAGAGTAACGATTTTGATGTTTATACCCATGTTTTTGGGTACGAGGAATCCAATAGTGCCCATAAAAAATGTGGATGTATCTTAGATATTTTAAAATTAACGATAAAACACATTTTTGATACGTTTTCGGTCATTTTTTTTCGCGAATTCGAAAAAAACTAAAATTTAAACATTGAGCGTTGTTTAGTGCGTATTGTGATAAACAGTACATTGTTGATGGTTTCTGAATGATGGGTGTTCCGTTAATGGACCCCAAATAGTTGACCAAAGTGACGTAAAGCGATTGTAAAAACTGAACAATTTCAATTACGATGTTTGATGCATATATTTCATTTAAACATTTTACAACAGTCACAGACGATAATTGATATTGCCGGTAATGTGTCTTTTACAAAACACATTTGATAACTTTGAGAAGTGGGTGGGATGGGTCAATGTTATTTGAAATGAAATAAAATTAGCACACATTGTGCGCAAATTGTGCGTTTCAGCAATGTTTCATATTTGCTAAACAAATGATCAGAATCAATCTTGGTGGGTAATTATGGAGCTTCCCATCCATCAAATTATTGGATTTTTAGATCTTGTTTTTCTTAAATCCATAAATGATGCACAATAACAAATACAAAGGGGACTTTTAATTCATCACAGCCTGTGAGAGATATCAGAGTATAGATTCCAGTCATAATTGGAGCGGACAGGACCATTACCATAGAGGATCACAGCAAACATTCAATGGCTTGGTTCATTTTCTTATGCGAAAGAAACAAGCAACTCACAACCACAAAGATGTTTCGCTAGGTATCAGTAAATCAGCTCCAATCTAAATACAGGAAAAGGGTAACGTGATATTTTTCAACTGGACAACATAATCAAAGGTAGTCTGTTTACATGAGACGCCTTGTAGCCTGCCACAGATCATTAAATTAAGAAATTTTACAAATGATGTTTCATAATAAGAGAACAGAAAACATAATACATTTTGAACCAACCCAGTCATGTTAACAGATACACTTGAATGTGTTTGCATATTGTATGCTCAGTAGTAGATAAATATGTTATCCGGTAAAAAAGTGATAATGCCCGCGAGACACAACATCAAGTGGTTGAAAATTTAGATAACCTGCGAGAAGTCATTCTAGAAGTCAAGATTGCTGAAAAAACTGATGAACACTTTTACTAAGTACTATGTATGTACATTGTCATCCAAACCAAGTTGTTTAGAACTGGTTCCCGTTCAGTTGAGTTTTCTGCAAATTGATGCAAGTGACACAATTAGCAAACCATGAGAGTAGCTCATGAAGTCAGAAGTTTGTAAGATCTCCCAATAATAGGCCTAGATCTAGGACGACTTTATTGGCAGTCCACGGATCACGTGTGAGTGATTACACAAGGAATGCTTCATGACAAGAGTAATACAAAAACCACCTCGGGCCTATAATTTGGTGGAATCAGCACCGGGTACTATGGGTAATGATATATATGTATCTTGGTAACTTCTACTCATGGGAGCATTCTCTAGAACGCCTTATCGTGACCAGAGGTCGTGTGTCTAAAACTCTAATAAGTTGAGCTTGTACTAATTTCTCCAGAACAGGTGAATTCACTTTCTTTCTGCACAGGTTACACTAACAGGAGCGTCATTCCTCAACAGGTGTGATTTGAACCAAATAATATATTCTGGTCAAATACTGACAAATTCTGAATCTAATACTGATGCATTGGATCAAATATGTACTGCAACAGAGTAGTCCAAAAGTATTTTTTTTTGTAAAGGTATTCAAGTGTACCTCACACGTAAACAGATTATATCCACATATATTGTTATTTTAAATAGCTTGTAAATTAACGTCAACACACTAGTTTCAACTTGAACTCGACGAAGCCGCAACTGTGATCACCTAGTCACATTGAGAGGGAATAGACAAGGATATTTCTCTGAAAGACCCCTGCGAGATCAGCACGGTTCAAACCCGGGATGCGTGCATGAATGACGTGGTAGTCCGATATTCTATCGATGCGGTGCCTCTCCCTCTCTAAATTTGTACATCGAAAGCCTTGGAAGCATGGACGAATTTTGTATGTGAAGTGTACTAATCCTCTGGCTTAATCAGCTAATGATAATTCCAGCTTTACGGTGGCAACTATTCTTGTCTAAAAATCTAGAATGGGAGATGTTCACCTACATGAGCTACACCTTATGAGAGCCAACCACATGTCAATGGGAGACAAGACCTGCTTTATCAGATGGCCAAACCTCCCACCATTAGAACAAAATGTGTGGGAAGTGAAATATAGCATGTTCATTCCTGTCAGATGTCTTAGTTCACCTGCACCAAGGGCTGCTATTGAGCTCAACAAATATTGATGCAAATAAGACCGTAGTACCAGATATAGTTAAAATGCTCAGCCTTGCAGACGACTCCTGTACAAATGCAACAGTGTGGTATATAACAAGCAAACCAGGTATTGTGGCTTGTGTCATTGTGAACGACAGTCGGCCATTTTGAAATTTAAAAATTGTCAGTATGTTAATATATAAATCAAAATCACTAAATTTAAACCTAAACCTCATTGACTTTTCGATGAACCAAGCCATTGAATGCTTGTTGTAATTTGCTTAAATGTCAGCTGTGGTAATGCCCCAGTCCTCCTCCAATCTATTCCGCAATAACAGAGTTTGTAGGTATACGCGATACAGAGACTGTAATCATTGCGCGGTCGGACATCCTTGTTAGGTTACAGATTTATATATTAATTGGTAATACTCGCTTTGCATCTCATTAGAATATTGCCTTGAAGCGGAGATTTAACTGTCAGTATTTAAATTAATTGTTTCATGAAATTGTTGATTTCAGAGTAGCCCCTGCATCTCGGAGAATAAGTCAAATTATGACTGAAATTTAAACGGGGATATCTCTCATGGGCTGTGATGAAATAAAATCCCCTATTTTATTTTTTCTTGTGCATTGTTTCAGAATTTTACAGAAACAAATCTGAAAATCCAACAATTTTGCTGATGGGATGGATCACAATCGCAATGATCATGATGATTGATTCTGATCATTTGTTTGACAACACATGAAACATTGCTGAAATGCACAATTTGCTCACAATTTTGTATTCATTTTGTATTATTTTTTAAATTTCGATCGGACTTTCCTCCCTCGTATCTACTTCTCAAAAAAGTGTGTACTTTTTTGCAAAAAGACACACTAGTTTTAGCAATTTTCCTCTGTGACTGTTGCAGAATGTTCATTTGCAAATTAAGAAAATGTACCAAACATCGTTATTGAAGTTGCTCGGTTTCTACGCTATCACTTGCACGCCTTCTTGGTGGAATATTTAGGGTCCATCAACGAAACATCTACCATTCAGAAACCATCAGCAATGCGCTGTTTATATTATAATACATACTAAATAACGCTTCCAAAATAATTATCTGAAAATTTAAGTTTTTTCATATTTGCGACAAAAAATGACCGAGAACGCATGAAAAATGTGTTTTATATTTATTATCGAAATATCTACAAGACATACACATTTTGTATGGGCACTTTTGGATTCCTCATACCCAAAAACATGGGCATAGACATCAAAATAGTGACTCTAGCTTTGCTAGAGGCCAAGTTATGGCCAAATATGTGATTTCGATGGCGGCCATTTTGAATGTGCCATAAAACGAGGTTGAGGGGCGGGAAAAATTGAACCCCAATATTTTTGGCTTATTTGACCCCTAATGAAGCCATAAAAACAATAAAATCAATTTTGGCAACAGAAATGGCCAAAATGACATACCGCACCAGACTATACAGTAGGCGTTATGTTATAGAGTGCATAATAATAATAAATAAATAACGTTGTAAAATATATGTACGTGTATTAACTAAAATAATTGTACTATATTTTTCAAGCACCACAACATACAATATGACTACTATTAAGTAGTACCATGAGAATGTGCCAGCACACACTAACGTGCCGGGTAGGGCTGTAACCTTTTGACCCCTGGAGTTATTGTGCGTGTCGACCCAAAGCGACTATATATCGTTTACACACATGTCACAATGAACTAACAATGCTGGTTTAATACTGGTCCGCGATTGCGATGTCGGACAAACATTAAACCAGCATTGATTAAAAGTCATCCGTGTTTGCTGGGTATGATAAAGCCGACCCCAGCTATACCGGCTAAGCAGCACAGATTAAATGTGTTGACACTGCACAGATACGGCGGTGCGTGACAAAGTCACAAAACAGGATTGTCATATTGTTCACGTACATAATTATGTCGCCTATGATTGGTCGAGATTGCGATATCGACCAATCTAGTATCAAAAATCTAGGTAAAAAAACGAGCGAATCACGACCTAACTGATAACTGACCGGACTAACATCGGATGAAAGGTGCATGTGTCAATGTGACTGAGTTAATGTTGGTTGTGTCTCGCGTCAGTCTGGATGCGTTGATATTTATAGCTCAAAGTCTCCTCTCTGTGACTGTCATAATAATATATTATGTACATACGTTATATAAAGTCAATCATAGTCTCATAGAGTACACAATAACATATGAGAAGCGAATGGAGAGAAATAGTACTTGCAAGCAAGCAAGAATACACAGATGGACATGACTGGTGTAATATGAGAGTATGTCAGGTCATATAAAGAGCAGCAGTGATTGAGATTCAACAAATTGAGAGCTATATAAGGATATAGCTGATCGGAGTGCCAGCTACGTACGTTAAACTCCTTGGTGCAAGTAAGATATACAAATGTGGTGTAACGTTATTAGCAGATTAGTTATTGGGATATATAATACATCTTATTGTAGGCCTATACGCTTTACATGACAAACTGGTATTACATTCATTTTACACTGGCATCGGTTTACACATTTTAAATTAGGAATCGAAAGCTGTGTGTGTGTGTAAATGATTGTTATGTTTTTTTCGCCGGTTATTTATTATCTAGAAATTCACCAAAATACGCCTAGTCAGGAAATTTGTCAATTCTGGAAATCGGCAGGACATCACAGTTGGGCAAAAATACAGAAAACCATGCGACATTGTAAAAACCATGTTGCACACAAACACAATTTCAGCATTTCAATCAACATGCAGTAGACTCTTATTATAATATTTGACAATATGATAAAAAGTGTTTCTTTTCATTATCAATTATGCTGAAATATGTCGTTTTTTTTTATTATGTTGGTGGGGTCCAAAAGTTTATTATCCAATAAGGCGAAACAGCCTGTCACGTGACAATCCGACTTCCAGAATGTCTAGACGTTAAAAAAGTTGTTAAACATAGAGTGACACAACGAATTCAATAACATTACACTAAGCTATGGTAACAGATTAAAATATTATTTTATTATTTTGATATATAAAAATGCATCCTTTGTTCCATGCTGTGCAACTACAACTGATTTAGAACTGTTTTAAAGGACAGTTTTTAAGTGGAGTCCTAAACTCTTCATAAATCAACTTATTGGAGGTCATTGAACATTTTTGGTTGGTAACGCATTTTCCACTGGCCATTACAAATTACCACCACCAGCCGTTACTGTATTTTTTAACTGTTGGGCTCAGAAGGTTATGTGACCCCTTCAAATTTGCAATAATAAGAGTGGTTACACATTACTTTTTGTATTGGTAATTGTGTTTTCAGAGGCAGCTTGTCAAAGTTTACAGTATATCGTTCAATTTGTTCCAAAATAAAGTGCTGCTACACTAATCGACTAAAATAATTAGGTATTTATTTGTTGTTAGAAAATGTGTTGTGTTTGCTGGGTATGCGTTTAATTTATATCACATTACTTTTGTATAGACATTCATATATTAAAGGGACCCCTTGGGATGAGACATTTTCAATGTTGTCAATTTTGAAAATTTAATTTATATGAAGCTATATAGCCTACTGATCTTAGCTAAAAATACGAAAAAGGCAAAAAACAATTTTAAAGCACCGAAAAAGAGCGAAATAGCTGTATTTCCAGGTCGTATATCGCCATGTAAACAAAACAAGTCAGCAATATTAAGCACTTTCCATCACATATTCCCACGTATCAGACGGTAAGATCAGAGCAGTCGCCGCTAATTGGGGGATAATTGGTGTCTCATAGTCAGGACACGGGAGGACACACCTGCAGCACTGATTGTCTACCCAACGCTGGGCCGATGCCAACAGCATGTGGCCCAATGCTGTGAAAACATTCAATCGTCCTTCAGGTATACAAATAGTTTGTTTGGGTTTCTTCTGGTTTCATAGAAATGTTGATTAAAAATATTTGTAAAAATATGAAAATTCTGAAAAAAATAAAAACATGATCCGTGGGATACACTACTTCAGTGCGGAAGTAAAACCAAAATTGATGTCATCCCAAGGGGCTGCTTTAAATATTTTAAGTAGCCTGTATGTATTTTAGAACATACAACAATGTCTACCATGTTATTTTATGAAGTTTCACATTATCATGATGATGCTGGGACAAACAGAAGTGTTCATGATTGTGATGATGAAAAATAGCAAACATTGACAAGGGAGTGCTGGGGTATCAGTGTAACTGTTAAGGCTACCGCCTGTCAGTTTGGGGTTCGTTTCTCGCTCTTGGTACACGTGCTATTTTATATTTTTTAAAAGCAACATGTTTCTTCGCCCACTCGATCACCAGGGTTCCAAGCTTGAATTCTTTATCCGACGGGTCTGATGTGAGGGAGGGGAGGGGAGAGGGAGTGGAAAGAGATAAATAAGGGAATGAACAACAGACTGTATCGGCTTGGTTACATCCCAGTACTAATACATATTTACATGTTTTATCATTAACCCTTTAACCGCCGGTGCCGCATATATTCGGGGTTTCATTTTTATTAGCACATTAAGTACCGACTTTTAAACATGTTAAAGCCATAATGTGACATCAAAATACAAAATACATTTTTTCTTAAAATAAAAATATTCGATAACAAACTTGCAGAATTTAACTATAAAGTGCTGAGTAGAATTTTAGCATGCGGAGAGTTGGTTTCAAAGTGGGATACTTCTGTGAGATCAATATGTTTCCAATGTAATGAAATTGACAGCATAAGCCATTTATTATATGAATGTAAGCTGGCAAAGCAAATTTGGCATATAATAAACCGTTCTCTTTCAGTAAATATTCAGCTCGAGGATATTGTGTTTGGTACAAAGTTAACAAGTGATCTTAACTATGCTGTATCATTGGTTTCTTTTTGTATATACAAGCATTGGATTCTAAATCATATGAATATAAAAGACAGAACTTATTCTTCAATATTATCTCTAGTAAAAAATGATATTTATTTTCGCTGTCAAATTCTTCGTCGTACAGAAAAATACTCACATTGTAATACACTTGAGCAGATTTTAAATTTTATATGTACATTATGATGTATTAATCTTGTTTTAAAGGAGTGAGCGAATCACCAATTGTTTTAAATATGCAAAATTTATGATGGAATTGATGTTAATTTTGATTTTATAAAGAGAGAATGTAATTTGAATGTATGAATGTATGACTTTGTATATTGTGAATAAAAAAAAATAAAAAAAAAAAAAAAAAAAAAAAAAAAAAAAAAAAAAAAAATAATGTGACATCAATCAGCACGATTTGGCAAGAGTTGATCTCCATTTTGTCAAATCTGCATAATTTTCACTCACTTGAAGTTGTGGATCGCGTCAGCGAGACACAACTTCAAGTGGGTGAAAATTCAAATTGAATAATTTGGCGGTTAAAGGGTTAACCCTGCATTGGGTGAATATATCGTGTTAATGTTGTGTTAACAGGAATCTCAAGATGAACCGAATCAGTTGGTTTTGCCTGCTGGCAGCCGTGGTTCTTCAAATGGCCGCAGTTTGGCTGCTGATGCAATTTGTACACAAGCAAGGGCCCATCATCTGGAGAATTGTCTACGGTACGTATTTAATTCGACTTCTACTTGATGCCTGAAATAATGTCATCAATGCAGACCTAAGGGCACAGTTAAATATTTTCAGATAAAACTTAAGTCACATAAGATTCAAAGTTCTTGATAATCATCCACATTACATTTCAATCTTCACTGCAGCTGACTATAATCAAGGAATTCCTTGCAATAATCAACGATGCTATTAACACGATAAATACGCGTTGATTTTTTAATTCTGGTGTGGTGTTGCAAACCGCTTGCCTGTAACGCGGGCTCGATCGTCCCCCTCTGTAACCAAGCTTTCAAAGCAACAAAGATATATTTCACGACCAGTCACAAAGATCCAGTAGTGGCCGAATTTTCGAATCATGTGTCCGATTAGAGCAGTGTCATCTGATTGACCACGCCATCCTTAAACAGTCATGTTAAGTGCATTTATAACATAAGACGTTGTACGAAAATCATCATTAAGCATGGCTAGTAAAGTCAACTGTTGAAGACGTTTTAGGATCACTTTTCAATAAATTCGTATAAATTTTACTTCTAATTATATTTAAATGTGAACTGTTAACAAAATACAAGTTCTTATTTTCATTATATTTTTATCGAAAATGTGTTCATCGCTCATGTACGTGTTATCATAGTGGAATAATGTTTTTTGACAACAGACAAAAATAGTCTCTTCAATATAATTTCAATGATTACATTTTGTTATCATCATGATCATGGATACAGTACGTGATAGAATATTTTAAAACTATATAATTACATTCCGTTTGCACATCATTATTCATATCTAAAAACTTACAAAATTAATTATTCTACGTTACGCCGTCTAAATAAAATCTTAAAACATAGTTTGGTACATTTATATGTCATCAGGTAACTGACCAGTGTGTCAATTTTCTTTCTTTAGGTGTGACTTTACTTCCTTGCACGCTGTTCACTTTGATATTTTATGATATTCTACGTTTGAATCCGGCAGCCAGCCACAGTGTGCGATCTGTTGCCTTTCAATATGTGACAATAAAACTGTCTACTATTCTTGGGGGATATTTGTGGAATCGGTTGCGAAAAGAGGCTGGAAATGTATGCAAGATACAGAATCCTTTGTTGATGACAATTGTGAAAACCAACAAAACATCAGAGATAGGAAAACGTTATAAATTTAGTGAGATTGAATCTCGCGAAGATTTTGTGAAGCACGTGCCAGTGATGACGTATCGAGATATAGAGTCTTACATTGATAGTATGTGTGAAGGAGAATCCAATGTTCTGACGTCAGAAAAAGTACTCTTTTTTGCCATGACCTCTGGCACTACGGGAAAAAATAAACGTTTTCCCGTAACTCAAAGCTACAAGATGCATTTCATCAAATACTGTTCCCTGACATTATGTGGACTAATGCAGAATACTACGTATCCGTCTGATTTGCAGAGATGTGCCGTGATACGAATTAAACCAACTCACTATAAAACTTCGTCAGGTAATCCTCTATTCATTTGCTTTCTGTTTTTGGTAAATTTTTATGATGATATTAAGATTTTGGAATGACTTAATTTTTCTTTACAGGTGTATCAATGGGTTCCTTAGTGGCCTACATCAGCGCGCACGTGATATATAACGTGACACCATCTAGTGTCTACGAAATAACACAAGAGAAACCCAGCTTGTATGCTCATGCATTATTTTTTCTGGCCGAACCATATTTAGTGAATATTGAAGGATTTATGGCGCCAATGACATACAGTTTCTTTAAAGTAATTGAAGAGCAAAGGGAAAAACTATGTGATGATCTGAGACATGGCACTGTCAGTGATGACGTGGGGATACCGTCTCAACTACGTGCTGAGATGCAGCGACACATGAAGGTAGCTGTTTATTAGTAGAAAATTTATAAGAGTTAACATTACCAAGCTCTGAATTTAAGCCGCTTAACTTCTACATCACCATTATTGTCATTTTCTACTGCTAAAAGTAGTATTCACAGCTGCCACTTGGATAGACTTGTACTGATTGTATATCAGCTCTTCATAATAATAACAACGTCATCCCATAATTGAGAGCAAAAGTACAATATCAATAATATTATTAAATTTCAATTATGCTCATAAATTATTTAAACTTATTATAATAAACTTATAATTATAATAACTTATGTTTACTATATCGCACATTCACGAAATAATGTGTTGAATATGTATGTAGAATGCTCTCAACAATTGTATGCAAATATTAGGCATGGTCTTATATCAGTTCTGAAGCACACAGCTGTTTTCAGTGCTACATGCAAACATCATAATCTGCTGCCTTTCTAAGTGAAAGCATTATGTTTTGACTTTTAATTTATCTATATTGAGCGTGTGTAGGCCTACTTTACGGGAAATATTCATTTCTTTCACATTACAGAGGAACAACTCGGCTGTGAATAAAAAAATAATGATTTTGGGGATAGTCTTGAAGCCTGAATGGTTTTGTCTTTATTGTACATTGGTTGACGTTTTACAGGCAGATGCACTTCGCGCCAGCTACGTGAAAAGAGAAATTGAGAAAGGACCAGAAGGATTGGCTTTACGTCTATGGCCTGATCTTCAATTTTATACAATGCTGTCCACTGGAGCATTCGCTTTTTATGGAAAGGTAATCATGGTAACACTTGAATACAATATCATATAGCAGTGTTTCACCCGACCAGGTGAAACTTTAAATTTGCCGCACAGTCAATGTTAAAGATACCCACTTGGAAGTTACCATACTACATAATTGGGTATTTAAGGCTTATTATATATATATATCATTTAAAAAATATCAGCCGTTCGAATGACTTCAAAGGCATTATTTCTCTTCAACTTATCCATATGCCAATGGATCATGATGGTTTGCCAAGCACAGAACATGGCAGAGTGACGTAATCAGCTTTTTGGCATATATTACACAGTACCAGGCGCTTCTATTTCTGACAGTCTGATTTCAACAAACAAACAACCGTAAGGCATGACATGAGAATACATATTTTTCCAGCAACTCGGTTGGCCTGTAGTGGGCCTACCAGTATTGCAACCTGCTGGTGAGTAGATTAGTGTGTCTCACCTGGACGAAGGGTAATAGTTATAAGCACTCTCGTACATCACGAAACTACGACCAAAAGTCACTGAAAAATACTTTTTTTTCAGTATTACACTTAACGATAACATCGCCCGCAAAATATACAATATTGTTTAACATTATGATTTTTCCTTTTTTTACTTTTGTATCTTCAAATTTATATTAAACAAATCACGATGCTTTGAGCATGATTAATAGACCTGTAGGCCTACGTTCTGTCATGTCAGTATTGTCACGCTGGCTGTGTCACATCACCCTCACTGTGTACGCCACTGTGTACGCCATGTTGAAGTGATCATAGTTACAACATCTTTAAATAGATTACTATAGAAGGAGTTCCGCGGCCCGGCTGCATGAGTGCTATAGACACAAATTCGGCTTATTATTTTGTAACCATATCTGTATTGGTCTTCCTCAGGGTCCAGAAGGGGTAATGGGATGATTGCTAGTAGTAGTACTTTTTGCCCCCATCCGGGGAGGGTAATTAGGGATCTGTTCCGTCAGTTGCATGCTGTATGGCATGGTACGGAAGCACTAGTCTACAGCAGTCATCCAAGGGAAGCTGCAGCCTCCTCGTATCTGGCCATAATCTTCGGGCGGATTGCCAGTGGCGTACCCTGGCTACTCCCCTCAACTGCGGTGCTAATGCAGCTCTCGCATCAGTGCTGGTGGCGCTGGTGTAGGCTGTGGTAGCCTTAAATAACCGGCAATAGCGTGTTTGAAATGAATGGAGTTACCCAGAGGGAGTCATCCTTCCTATTGTTACTCTGAGGACTATCTGACCCGAGGATAGCGGACCTGCGCGAAATGCCAGCATTAAATTGCACAGCGAAACCCAAGTCGCCGGCCGTCTGGGTATGTCTGAGGGTAGATCCCCTAGACATGCCCAGAACCCCTTATCGGGCGAGCGAAGGAAAACGCTGTCAATAACCCACCATGCCCTATAACCCCCAACCTCACATCATCATCTGTACATCATTTCATCTCATCAATTGACTACAACGTTTTTATCGTATTACTATGTGCCGAAAAGTGACGTAAAGCAATCATTTACCACTACTACTACTCAGGGGCCAGAATGCTAAATGTTCAGGATATAACTGAGGAAAGAACCAAGGAGACAAGTTAAAATATCTTCAACGTGTATTCCTTCCACCACCATCGCCGGTGCATCAATTTAATAGTCCTAATTGCCAGTGAACGTACTGTGACATTTACTGATAAGTCAATGTACGCGCCTCTACGATGTACCTCGTACACATGATGTAGAACTATCCTCCCATTATTGGCTCAATGTTGAGCAAGAGTCGCAGCTCATTGCTGGTTCAATCGTCTACGGCGCTGGCCCAACACTAATCCAACACTGGGTCTTCTGTATACTTTGCGCCAGCATATCAGCAAGCACATGACATTCACCAAAGCTGTTTCTATATTGACCCACAGTTTTCGACGCTGGCCCAACATTGAAACAGAATTGGGTGATTGTCCCGCGTTTGCTCTGACTGTACCCTGTCACCAGAAAGGCCACTTCTCAGAGAACACGATACATTGACCCAATGCTGATGTAATGCTGGGCCACCGTCTGCGACGCTGGGCCAACAGTATTCCAACCAAAATCCTTTGAGTTTTAATCACGAATTAATCGTGAATATACTTTTTTCTGAACACGTTTTTAAGTACGCAAGTACTAAACCTAGCGACCTCAAACGTTATATTTGACTTGTTCATACGGACTGTTTTACAGAAATGTCAACCGTTTTCCACACACGGTACCCCTCTTTCCCCAAAACAGGACACAAACTATTAAGAGAATCCTAGAAGATACAACCTTCACTGATTCATGCCTGCGGGGGGGGGGGGGGATGCAGGCTTAGACACTGATAGCTTTGCTTGGGTTTGCCATTAATAGCCACCAGGCGTAGATGGTGTAAATTGACCAAACACAGACAAAGAGATGGCTAAACTAAAACTTTCAAATGCTGAGACAGCGGCGGCGGTACTGGAAGTTGCGAAACGCAGACACTCTCTGGTCGTGTATTAAAGAAAATATTTCTCACAAAATGTATTTTGTATTTAACAAGATTACATTAAACAAGTTACGTTTTATCTTTAGCTGTTGTGTTATTGCTAGAACGAGCGACATCATCACCGGCGTCATCGTCGATTAGGCGTATCGTTGTTTGGATGCCATGACATGATTTTTCTAACTCTGTAAGCCTATCTTGTATTTGCTCCATTGTTACGCTCCGTTTTTTAGGAAGTTAAGAAAACATACCTTGCTGGAGTCTCGATCGGGAACACTTTCCACCTAGCATCAGAGGGCCCACTTGGCCATGTCTACTGTGATGGCAAAAATAACGATGCGGAAGGACGATACATATTCGCTGTATATTCAACGTTCCTGGAATTTATTCCTGAAGCTGATATTGAGAAGGAGGATCCACAGACCTATTTCATGGATCAGGTTTGCCATATGCGTGAAAAGTAGGCTAATGTGGTAATGTTGTTTTGCAATTGTTTTTGATACTTGAAACATTATTGTTACTATTATTATTGTTGTTGTTGTTGTTGCTGTTGCTGCTGCTGTTGTTGTTGTTGTTGTTTTTCTTGTTGTTGTTGTTGTTGTTGTTGTTGTTTTTTGTTGTTGTTGTTGTTGTTGTTGTTGTCTATTATTATTATTCTTATTATTATTATTATTATTATTTTTATTATTATTATTATTATTATTATTATTATTATTATTATTATTATTATTATTATTATTATTATTATTATTATTATTATTATTATTATTATTATTATTATTATTATTATTATTATTATTATTATTATTATTATTATTATTATTATTATTATTATTATTATTATTATTATTTTTATTATTATTATTATTTTTATTAATATTATTATTAATATTAATATTAATAAAAATATTATTTAAAAATGTATTAAAAGTATTATTATTATTATTATTATTATTATTATTATTATTATTATTATTATTATTATTATTATTATTATTATTATTATTATTATTATTATTATTATCATTATCATTATCATTATCATTATTATTATTATTATTATTATTATTATTATTATTATTATTATTATTATTATTATTATTATTATTATTATTATTATTATTATTATTATTATTATTATTATTATTATTATTATTATCAATATTATTATTATTATTATTATTATTATTATTATTATTATTATTATTATTATTATTATTATTATTATTATTATTATTATTATTATTATTATTATTATTATTATTATTATTATTATTATTATTATTATTATTAAAAATATTAATAAAAATATTATTTAAAATAGATTAAAATATTATTATTATTATTATTATTATTATTATTATTATTATTATTATTATTATTATTATTATTATTATTATTATTATTATTATTATTATTATTGTTATTATTATTATTATTATTATTATTATTATTATTATTATTAATATTATTATTATTATTTTTATTATTATTATTATTATTATTTATATTATTATTTATATTATTATTTATATTATTATTTAAATTTTATTTATATTGTTATTTATATTATTATTTATATTATTATTTAAATTTTAATTATTTTATTCATATTATTTATATTATTTATATTATTTACATTATTTATATTATTATTAATATTATTATTAATATTATTAATATTTTATTAATAATATTATTAATATTATTATTAATATTATTATTATTATTATTATTATTATTATTATTATTATTATTATTATTATTATTATTATTATTATTATCAATATTACTATTAATATTAATATAAATATTATTATTATTAATATTATTATTAATATTATTATTATTGTTAATATTATTATTAATATTATTATTAATATTATTATTAATATTATTAATAACATTATTAATAATAATATTCATTGACTCATAATTTTTGCCTTAAGATAAATTGATAATTTAATGGCACAGTGAGACTGCTAAGCCTGATGGAGTTTTGTGCACCCCTTCACGACATTAAAGGGACTAGCCCATACCTAGTTTTTTGTCATCGTTGTCAAAAAGTCTAAACATTGTGCAGTAGCAGCTGGTTGATTGTAGTGTTCGTTGCTATTATATCATTAATAGGAAAGATTTTAACAATAAATGTTACAATTCAATACTTGCAGATGCCCCTGGCGAGATTTGGCTTTGTGACAACCAAGATTAACCCTTAAAGCGCTGAATTTGTGTGTGAAATCCATGGAAACCATTTTGAAATCATCATAAATGTCTTAGTTAGCTCTTTCTGATTCTTTGAATAATGGGTCTACGGCCATTAGAAAGATTTTTATTCTTACTGCGCGGGGACCGCTTTTAGTCGTCAGAATCTGACGTCTGCAGACGTCAGATTCTGACGACTAAAATCTATCCCCGCACTGTAATGGTTAATACTAGGTGGTGGGCTAGTCCCTTTAAATCATCACTAGGCAAACGGATCATGTTCGTTTATGAGCTTGGTGGTATATAATAAGTATTTTACACCTTTATAATGATTACTCATGCAGGTAAAGATAGGGTGTAACTACGAGATGGTCGTTACAACAAGCAGCGGATTATATCGCTACAGAATGGGAGATGTGATCAAAGTGGTGGACTTCATGGGACAGGTGCCTGTTTATCAGTTCCAATACAGGTTGGTGTTGGTATGTGCTCTCCAGTAAACATGAGGCATTCACCCAATGCTGGACTGATGTTGAACCGACGTCGTAGACGGTGGGCCAAAATTAGCCAAACATCTAGTCAATATCTCATGTGTTAGCTCACAATTGGAATCAAAGCACAACAGACATTAGTTTTTGAAGATAGGGGCCATGATTGTATTTTAATTATTCTCGTTAATAGGGGCCTACCGCATTCACAAATCACCCGTCCGCCGTCCGATGTGTCTGATCTCTAGATATCGGCGACTGTACACGTCGGAATAGACGGCCGGCCAAGTGGATTAAAAAAACTTCTGATGGCGTTTTTTGTTACAAGCAGATAACCACGTTTTATTAACTCTATATACCTTCACGTTCCATGTGAGGGGGGTTACCAATTTGTTTTTGACCTCTCAAGTTCATTTCAAGGTCAAACAAAGTCATTTATGGGTTAAAATATTAATATTTTCATTTTCCTACAGAAAACGAAAAACAACCAAGATACCTCTAAAGAAATAATAATTTGATTACTATAGAAATTCAGGTAAGGTGATTGGCAGATTTTATTGACCTTTCAAGGTCATCTTAAACGCTCACAAGGTCATTTAAGGGTTGCAATTGCTTTTTTCTGTATTTCACCACACACCACCCATACAATCAGGTAAATACAAATAGTTATCAATGACAGTAATGTAACTCTTCAAATAAGGAGTTGACGACTGATGTGAAGATCTCAAGGTCATTTCAAGTTCATACAAGATAATTTCGAAGTTACAATATCAACTCAGCAACCGTATTAAAATATTCTTCATTTTGGATTTCGCAATGAAATATTTATTAATTACAGTAACATAACGTTTCTGGTAAGGGGACTGACAAAAATTTTAACTTCTCAATGTTATTTCAAGATCACACTTGGTCATTTTTAGGTTAAGATATAGATTGTACACTCTTCGCAACGGAATAGGATTTTATCGTCATTTTTGCACTCTGCGGCAGACAAACAATAAGATACATTCAAATAATTATTAGTAAATTGGTTTTGTTTAGGAGAACAACAAAAGTGTTAAATTCTCAAGGTCATTTCAGGGTCACACAAGGTCATTTTCAAGTTACAATATAAACTTTCTTTGTATTAACGCGCTTGTAAACCAAGTAATATTTTTTTGTCTTTATTTTTGCACTCTGCGAATAATATATATATATATAATTATTAAATACTCAAAAAAGCGTTTCTGGTAGTGGGATTAACGAAAACGTTAAATTATCAAGCTCATCTTAGCGTCCCACAAAGTCATTTTCAAGTTACAGTCTCGTTTTTTCTTTGCAATTCCATCCAAAATATCATTAGGATACATTCCAATGACCTACACCCATACATGCCTCCATAATTTATCATACATTATCACAAAGGAGTCCAAATGAATTGCATCAATATACGGCGTTGTCTTTTACAAACAGACGTTAATCCATGTCCATTAAGTTTTGTTGTGTAGGCCTATGTATTTTTACAGCCAATTAAGTGAGACCAGCATAAGCTGATTAGATGGACTTGGTAGTAGGCTACTTTCACTCCGCTTGCATCTACAATCAAAACTTAGAACTACATCATGGTACATATCTGGATGTTTCTTGACACGTCACCATTAGCTTTGAGGATAAAAGAGATGAATTGGCTCCACACCTGGGGTAGACATAACGCCATGGTCCATACACTCCGATATGATGGATATAGATCTCTTGTGAGATGATCTTTTTTTATAAGGGCCTACTTGTCAGTGCTCTGCATGAATACAGGAAGTAGATTCTATTGGATTTGAGGTCTTTGTACTCGTACGGTACAAACAAATCTTTACATTTTTTTCTCAGTGGATGAAAGATAAGCACCACCATTCAAGATTTGATTACTTCTATAGGGTCTATTATGTCTTCCATTGTTCAGCGGTTAACAGATCATGTTGAATGTTCCTGTTGTTCACAGCTGCATTGGCCCCTTTGCACTATTTAGTTTTTACGAATCATGTTGAATGCTCCTGTTTTTTTTAGCTACATTGGCCCCTTCAGCACTCTAAACAGCCACTGCAGAGCTTGTGCTCCTGTTGTTAGCAATCGTCCCTTTGTCACTCTGTTCCTTTTATTTTTTTAACAACTGCACTTATCCCTGGGTAGGCCTACTGCTGCTCCGGCTCAAATAGCCACCATATTCCCTAACGCACTGCTGCTTCTTTTGTTTTTACAGTTTTTATGGCTCCTTTAGCCCTCTTAACAGCATTCCTGACTCCTTCAACACTACAGCTTCTGTTCTTAACGGCCACCCTGCCCCATTCAGCACTGGACCAGTTGGCACTGTTTCTCATTTTGCTACAAACCCCCCTGCCCCCCCCCCCCCCAATTTTTGTTATTAACAGCCTTCCTGGCCCATCAAGCACTGCTGTTATTGTTGTTAAAGCCTCTCTGTCCCCTCCAGCATTGCTTTTTTTGATGTTAACAACCTTTCTGTCTCCTCTAGCATTGCTCCAGGCCACTCCAACACTGCTGCTCCTGTTGTTAATAGCTTCATTTGCCCTAGCAATCCTGTTGCTCCTCTCTCTTGATAACAACCTCATTGGCTGTAATACTGTTTCTCTTGTTGCCTCCCTGGCCCATCCAGCACTGCTGATGTTGTTGTTAATAGCCTCTCTGTCCCCTCTACCACGGCGCTGTTCCTGTTGCTAGCAGCCTCCCTGGCTCCTCCAGCATTGCTGCTTCAGGGGCGTGCACATGGGGAGGGTCAGAGGGGTTCTGACCCTCCCCCCTTGCGCAACAAATTTTCAAACATTTCTGGGGATTGCCGAGGGCGGGCACACCCTTATTTTTGTAAACTTAACCTCTTTAACCCCCCCCCCCTCCTTATCGGGAAGCTGTGGACGCTCCTGTAGTTCTATTGTTAACAGTCTCTCTGGTCCTCCAACACTGTTCAGACATACGCCATCCTTCGCTCGAACCAGCCCCAAGTATGGTGTTTTTGTAACAGTAACAAATACGATTTCAACATGTCTCTACTCTGTTTTCAATTTGAGAATAATATGTACCGGGTATGCTAAAGATAGCATCTATGACAGGATATTTCTGGGCAATAGTATTATTTTCCATAATTGATTATAGGATAACAGCAATTTTTGTAATTGTTCGAACTAACCCTGATCTCCCCAATGCCTAAATGACGGCCCCTCCATAAACCCATTAACTGTTCCCGAATTACATAGGCCTAGCCTAATCATATTGTTTCTTTTGATATAGGCCTAAATGATTGCATTTGCCACTTTATGAAGTGTCATATACACTCTTTCATATCCAATTAAAGAGACGATTATTATGTCAAATGGTATAGATATATGCTTAAAGAGGTCTTGGAAGCGAAATTTCAAGCAAAATCGGCTAATAATCATTCACCAAGGCTGACTATTACAGTAAAATTAAGTATTTCTTACACATAGACCTGTGAAAATACATAATAATCGCACAGGCTACAGTTGACATGTGTGGATTAATAACGAAAAGGTTGATAATAAAGCAGCGGCAGATTGATCATTGACTGAGGATAAACAAGAAGCAAAATAACTGACCACAATACGAAATCCGCGAATAGGCTTAATTCACATATTATCGCTCATGTTTGTATTAGAGACATTTAAGACCATTCGGAGTCCTAGCTGGGCAACTAATACACATAGTGTGAGAGATTTTCTAATGATATCTGTGAATATTCCTTAGCTAAAATGATTTCAATGGCTTCATTTGATAACGGGAACATTATTGGTACATGTAATCTTCATTCTCCACACATAGATGTCGCTCAGGTCAACCCCGCTCTCTCTCTGTAACCACACGCCATGTTTCGACAAAAACTGCTCATTTTGAGCAGTTTTGTTGATATAACAACTGTAGGCTTATAAACACGCTTGAGTGTCCTGAATATATATGGCAAATATAAAACACCACTACTCCGCCACATATGAGTTTATATTCACATAGAAATAGAAAACAGTCAATGGATTACTTTTTCTGCCTACGCGCTGCTGTGAGAAGGTCCATGTTTACGTTTTTCTGACAGAATTTACAATCGGCTTCAAAACACTGGCAAATATAAATCACTGAATGACATGCGAATTGTGCTGGTTCAATTTATCCACTACTAAACAGAATAAATAGCCCTTACCTGTAACAAACTCTAAAATCAAATTAAATATTGAAAAAAGGATAAGTAATGAGTTAAAGTGAACACCAAAATAGTTCCGTGGTTATAGGAATGGTTATAAAATCACGTGGTAACGCTCACTAACGGCTGATAAATCTGGTCAATCGCCATGCGTGCATACGGCGAAATGAGCGTGTGGTATCAGAGATATAATCTCTGAGGTCAGAATGGTAATCTTAGCAACCACTGAAAAACTGCGTGCATGTACGAAGCATGCGCTTCAACGACACAATAATTATCTTCAAAATTTAACTCAAAAGGGGGTCACAAACATGCCTTAAAAAGACCTAAAAAGATCAAAATTTCAATGATAATCCCCGCATGTCAAAAAGTATTATATAAACATTCACTATGGGGCGGTTACCTGCTTGTAACAATGAACGCCATCAACATTTTTTTAAAGTGATTTATTTGGTATTGGCCGGCCGTCTAGAACCGGTCGACGTCTGATGAGTGGCACTGACGATTGCTGGAGGGCGTGTAAGCCTTACCTATGACGAGCTATAGCACGCATATAAAATACTTGATACTCGGACAGAGTAAATTGCAGTACTACGTAGTTGTACATGTGTGAATATATATGAATATATCAACACACAGTCATGTATACATGAACTATAATGTACAAGATGTTGGTATTTAACGAAATATCTATGAACCACAATGTATGATTTAAAGGAGTTGATACTGGGGCATAGTAAATGACCAGTACCCACGCGATCGCACGCATGTGAATGTGTAAGTATTCACATGCATGTACCTTGGCTATAAGGAACTACAATGCAAGGTATTAAACAAAGACATGTGTATCTATGAATTACAATTCATTTGACATGTGTGGATTAATAACGAAAAGGTTGATAATAAAGCAGCGGCAGATTGATCATTGACTGAGGATAAACAAGAAGCAAAAGATTTTGACAAAAGATTTGTCACTGAGACATAATAATATAATCAGTGCATGCGCAAGCAATTGGGTGTAGATACACTAATATACCCACATACATAGATCTCACCAAAACGAACTATAATAGGCCTATATAAGATAAGGGTTTAAAGCAAGGGCACGTGTAACTTAGCCCTATAGTACATGTACCTCACGAACAACGACAACAAAGAGTGTAAATGGTAAATAGATGGCAGATAAAGGATTAACCAACTGCCACCAACCTGTGTGTCCGTCAGTTGGGATGCTATGACCAAAAGTCATGACATGTCATGTGACCATGCGCATCTTATTGACTTCGCTCTAAGGTCTTGTTAACGACCCATAATCACCGGTCAGGGACAATCGCAATTAACTAATGTTTACAGCCTGTGGTCACACCTGCCGTGGAAATCCAATCATACTTCCTAAGTTTACTGAGTGTTTCTACCTCTTTTACACGTCGTGCTAACACTGCAGTGTTAGGAACCTCGGAACTGAGTGAGTCAGATTCGTTGTATTGCTAGAGCTCAGAGCAAAACCACGCCACCGGCCCGATCAGCCACAAATTACGGATCCGGATTGGATTTGTGACCGAAGTGTATGATTAAAATGTTCTGAAACACTAGTCTTGCAATCCTTGTGTAATCAGAATATTTGATTGCGAGTCCAATCATAAACTGTTCACACCGACAGCAATATGCAAATAATGCCACACCATCTTATATTACATATAGATCAGAGTTCTAGTAGTTTGCTTAGATTTTACATTTGTTTTTTGCCCACTTCACGCCCACAACTTAACCATTTAAAAATACAATCATCTAAATAATCAATTTATAATATTCACGATTTTTCTGAAATTATTTCAGAATTGGTCAACTTCTAAATTTGTGCTATGAGAAGACTCCAGAAAGTTTGTTCATGAAAGGAATAGAGCGGCTGAAGGAGCGTCTGCCTGACTGTGACATGCTGGATTATGTGGCCGTGGAGAACATATTACTGGCTCCTATCACAGGTTACTTCCTGGTCCATCCCAGCAGTCTTTGATCCAAAGTTGGTTCTATGTTGGGTCGACGTCAAAGATGATGAGCGAACATTGAACCCACATTGCATCAATTTCTCTTGTGTGTGGGATGTCGACCATAAATTTTTGTCAAATTGCAGCTGCTTCACATATAATATTACTTACGGCAAATTTTGTTATATTTTCTTATTATTTGCAAAATCAAAATGTTTTTGTTTTAATTTAAAGGAGAAACTGAAAGCAGCAAGCATTATGTAGTTTTCATGGAGAGTGAAAATTGTGGGGAAACAAGGCTATTGTCCTCAGAAGAAAAAGCTTGGGTTGGTATACGCAATAATAAAAAAGTGGTTTCAAACATATTAATATCAATCGAATAACCTCTCGTCCCATTAGGGAAATAAATGATCAAACAGTCCTTTGAAACATGGTTTAAACAACCATGATATATCATTATCATCTCCCCAGTAATGGATCCAGAACTTAGCGGAAGAGGAAAGGATCCGAATCGAACTTGGTTGACCTCTCACCCTTTTCTTTTGCCCAGGCATAAAACAGTGATTTTTAGTCAATCTCTTTTAACATGTCTAATAGACGAGAGTTCAGGGTACAACCCGAAAAATTGGCCATTGGCTCTGAGAAGATACGATCCATCAATGTGTTCTTTAGAGCAGGCTTGGGGCGAGTACTGGACAAAAGTACTCGAGTACAAGTACAAGTACTTGAAAAAATGACGAGTACAAGTACAAGTACTGGATGTTTAAAAGTACTTGAGTACAAGTACAAGTACTTTGAAAAGTACTTGAGTACAAGTACCGAGTACTTTGGTTGTAAACTCTAATAATTTACATGAAATTTATTAAATGAATAATTGATTATAATATAATTATGTTGCTTCATGTCGATATATGTGACCGATCTGGCAACATTTTTAAGTCACACTTTGGCAAGCGATTATTAACACGATGGAGTGGAAATGAATATTTTTTTTATTTTAATACAATTGTGTGGTATTTTCCAAAAGTGCTCAAATTGCCTTTTTGAACTTCAAATGTCATTTTCTCAAAATGACGCAATTTCAGACTTCATATTTTTCTGAGTTTGTCGACTCATATTTTCGGAGTTAAACACGCTACATAGTTGTGTGATATACCATTTTAAAGTTAATTTTGTGTAGGTGCGGGATATCTTAATAAGTTTAGAGTAGGGGGTCTTTCTGTAGCATAATGTTAACCAGTGCCGTTGATCGCTTTGTCACATAATTGATGTATCACCTTTATATCTATTTATTCTCAAACATAGTCCGGAAATACAAATCCTGCAGGGAAGCTTGCGATTCATCAACTGTAACAAGATTTAAATTTAGAGTTATTATTTTATGTTGACAGGCTGACGAGGAGCTATGCAGTGTGTTTGATAACTACCAAGCACTGAGGAAGAAGAATGTGATAGATGCCATGAGGATTCTACAGGTGCGTCATCTGTGCAGGAAAGTAATTCTGCCTAACATTATTACATGCAACTAATAATAACCCGGCTAACACAAACATTTGTATAACATTTATACAATGTTGGACCAACGTCGAAGACGTTGGGCCGACGTTGTATAAATGTTATACAAATGTTTGTGTTTGCTGGGAAGGTGCAGCATTTACACATGATACAATACCCACCATGCGCGAAGGTTGGGTCCGACGATGGGGCAAGGTTTGGCCAGCGTCGTTGATGCCGGAACAACATTGCGCCAGCGCTGGTCCAACCGCTAATGTTAGATATGCGATGCACTGGGGCGGTGCTGGTTCTTTGCGGACACCACCTCAATTCTTCCTGTGTTTTTTAATGTATAATTATGCTTATTTTAATTTCATTATATGTATGGTTTTTTAAATTATATTACATGTTTTGTAATAATCACTGTATTTATTATTTTATCAATAATAATAAAAAAGGTGCAGCTTGATCTTGGATTTATCCCATCCACTTAGTTGTTTATCTACTAGTATCCAACAAATTTCTAAAATCAGCATTCATTCTAATTAGCTGACGTCGTTAGTGTTGTACATGTCCAATGGCTCTACATCCAACGGTTCACATAATGTTCACTTCATTTATAACATATTATGTAATTACTGTAAGCCTAAAAGATTTGCCATTTCTGTTTTTTGTTGCCATAGGTGAAGAAGGGAACCTTCGCAGAAATGAAGAAGCGCATCACGAGTGTGACCGGGGCACAGCAGTATAAGAACCCACGGGTTGTGCGCTCCAAACAAATCTTACAGATGATGTACGAGTCTCGGCTGGACGCCAAATAACTACGCCCCCCCCCCGTCATTGATGATGCTATAGTGAAGCCTGGTTATGCAAATTTTATACAGCATTTTATTGGCTTTTTGAAGATCTTATCCTGTATGGCATCTCATATCATGCTTTCCAAATTAACGTTCCTGTTCATTTATTTGTCATTTGCATACCACACAAAAACCTATGACTTTAAAGGCAGTTGTAGGTGCCACTTCAGTTGTGGGCAGCAAAATTATATCGTAAAGTTTGCATATATTCGATACATACACTATATACTAGTGTGTGATTTATAAGCAACGCATTTCTTATCAACTATGTATTCACTTGTTTGTACAGTAGGCACAACATAATTATGTACATATATGTATATTATAATATTTGTTGATTTTGTTATTGTTTTTTTCACACTTCATATTAACATAATATTTGTGATGAGTAAGCAAGCTATATTTTTTTTAAATATCACAAATATAATCATATCACAAATATAAAATATTTTAATTAAAATAGTATTCGATCAGGAAGATGCTGTTCTGATAATAAAATACAATATCACAATCACTTTTTGTTCTAGTTATTGATAATAACAACACATCCTGGTAGGCATATTCACCGCTGTATTACTTGTTTTTCATCAGAATAATTTAGAAAACAACTCGGACTCGGGCTATGCACGTCTTTATTTATTTTATATCGATTATTCATATATATTTTGCTTTGCGGTATTAGCAAGCTGGATAATTTTTCTTATATATTATCAGTCATCAAACCATGCATCAGACAAGATAAAAATACTATATGCGTTTCATACCCAACTCTGCTTTGAAAGCAGGTCCCAAATCATAGAAAGTCAATATACTAGAGCGACATCTATGAATAAATGATTCGACCAATGCTATCAGCTGGGCGTCAGGTTGGAAAACAAACTTTTGAGTTATGGCTTGGAGCTCGGAACAGCTGACCCCGTGCCATATTGACATGTATTGACAGGGAGAAGTTTCCCAGCAAAGACAGCACACTCACCCAATGTTGGTTTAATGCGGGGCCAGCGTTGCAGACGCTGGTCTAACATTTAACGACATTGGATCAATATCTCGTTGGAGTAGTAACCATAGTCTTGTAATCAGGTTAGTTACTCAAGCTGAATGCAATCAACCTGTACTGTATACTGTAGGCCTACACGTGACTAGATGTTTATTTGCATCATTACGTCCTATTATTATGGAGGCGTCCCTTGCTGTAGTTATTAATAGACATCGCCCTGCGAATGCGGATTCCAGAATTGACTTGGGGGGTTTAGCCCTTTAACCACCGGTGCCGCATATATTCGGTTTCTCCTTTTTTTATTAGCACACTAAGTGCCACCTTTTGAACACGTTAAAGATAAAATGTGACATCAATCAGCAATACTTGAAAACAGTTGACCTCCATTTAGTCAAATCTGAATAATTTTCACTCACTTGAAGTTGTGTCTCGCTGACGCGATCCACAACTTCAAGTGGGTGAAAATTCAGATGGAATAATTTGGCGGTTAAAGGGTTGAGGCTATTGGTGAGTTCATCTCGATGGAGGCATTATACGTTGATCATCGTAGTCGAGCGGGAACAGATGTTTTTAAGCTCTGCAGCCAATGGTTCCCATATTGTTCACCTCCTTTATAACATATGTATGTAATTACTGTACGCCTACAGGATTTCGAACAGATGTTTTAAAGTTCTGCAGCCAATGGTTCCCATATTGTTCACCTCCTTTATAACATATGTATGTAATTACTGTACGCCTACAGGATTTCGAACAGATGTTTTCAAGCTCTGCAGCCAATGGTTCCCATATTGTTCACCTCCTTTATAACATATGTATGTAATTACTGTACGCCTACAGGATTTCGAACAGATGTTTTAAAGCTCTGCAGCCAATGGTTCCCCTATTGTTCACCTCCTTTATAACATATGTATGTAATTACTGTACGCCTACAGGATTTCGAACAGAAGTTTTCAAGCTCTGCAGCCAATGGTTCCCATATTGTTCACCTCCTTTATAACATATGTATGTAATTACTGTACGCCTACAGGATTTCGACATTTCTGTTTTTTTGATCGCTACAGGTGAAGCGCCTTAGCGCAGAAATTAAGAAGTGCATCACGAGTGTGACCGTGGCACAGCAGTATAGGCACCCACGGGTTGTGCGCTCAAAACAAATCTTGATGTACGAGTCCCGACTGGACAACAAATACCCCCCCCCATTTATGATGTCAGTAAACCCAGTTCATATAGATTACATACAACACATTATTGTCTTTTTGAAGAGCTTATCCCGTAGGGCATCTCATCTCATGCTTTATAAATTTACATTCCAGTTCATTTCTACGTCATTTGCATACCATAAAAGTGGGTGGTAAGTGAGTTTAGTACATATACACTAGTAGCCTATGTAATTTTATCAACAGCGCTGCATTTTTTATAAATTATGTATCCACAGTAGGCACAACATATAGGCTACAGATATACATATAATTTATATATATTATCATTTTTGTTTTTATTTGTCGGTGTTGTCTTTTTGCACTTCTTATAAGCATATATAGTTTTTCACTAATCACATATATTGTAAAGCGTAAAAATATTATCTTTTAAAATAGAATCGTATGAGGAAAATATTGTTCCGAAAAAAAATATTGCATTCACTCTAGTGATTGATAACATGAACACTACATCCTGTTATGGATATTTACAGTATCGCGGTATTACTTGTTTGTAGTCAGAATGCGAGTTTAAAGCACAGCTCAGACTCGAGCTGTCTACGTCTTCATTTAATCTATATCAATTATTCAGGTATATTTTGATTACTTTAATTGGCAGGCTGAATACGAAGAGTATCGCGGTTTGAATTAGAGCAGATTCATTTATGATGTGATTTAAATAAGAAATTATGAATAACCTAAATTATTTAATTTAGAGACACTGAGATGCAGGTACAGCCGGTAGTTCAACTATGGGTCAACTTTAATAAAAACAACAATAATTATTATTATGATTCAAATTTGTTCGCATCTGGCAGATATAAACCTGTATTACCAAAGCGATATCTTTTTTTACAATTTGTTACATTATGTTTGGTATATGATCTGTTACATAAATATATCTTGAATGTATATTAGACGCCTTTCAATGTACATGTTTATAACATAAGTATAACATAAGTAAAATGGGCTTGTTATTTCCGGCCATTGTTATTATTATTATTATTGGTGCCCAATTACATAGGGCAACATAATTATGTTCATTTCTTTGAGCTGCACATAAATCACATATTGAGTATTTATATTCCATTGACATGTTTTATAATTAATTCAAAACCTTGAATTGTCAGAATGAAAACAAAATGAACAAGGAAATAATCAATTTCAGAGAGATTTACTGTCCGTGGTGATGTTTATGGCTTTCTTGAAGGTCAGAAATGTCTTGCGTCCTTCAACGGCGGGTGACAGCGAATTTCTAAAAGACGCTTAAAACGGATTTATCTTAACACCAAGGTTTAAGTTGATAGAATGGTAATTTGGACCATCTAGAACAACCCCAGGTATTGTGTACAATTGATTTGTGGAAAGTTTAGGGTAGGGGGTGTTCGTCATGGTATCGCAAGTAAAAATAAAGTATGTGTACATAATTGGCAATATCTTTGTAAACACTCAATCAGTTTTAAATATTCTGGCACAACAACATAGTGTTTTTTTTTATATCTATATAGAGAAACAGTATCACAATTTCTAAGTTATGAAGGTCAGCAAAGGTCACAACCGCATGCTACAGTGACTTCGGCAAGTGTTTCGGCATCACACTATTTATACTTTTATGTCATTTGTTGAATACTAAAAATAAACAAATGTTTAAATTGTTGGAATAGTTGTATAAAGCCTCCAGAATAACCTCCCGCAGGGGAAGGGGTCTTTCAGTCGCGCCAGGATTCCGGCCAGCGTCCGTCGTCACGCTTCTTTGTGAGCGAAAAAAATAGTGGCCATTTTTTTGAAATTTCAATATCACATTCCTAGCAACATGGGGATGTGCAAGTGATTTTTAAAGATGCTACCAAAATTCAAAATGGTCATTAGAGGTAAACACCAAATTGTGTTGTGTGCGCAAAAACTCTAAAACTTAAAGTCAGAAATTATTCCCATTTTCCAATCACATTCCCCACGATATGGAGATGTGCATGTGATTTCATCAAGGTTTGACTGAAATTCCAAATGGCCGCCATGGATTACCTTCATAATGTTTCGAGGGCGCAAAAACTCAAATATTGAAGTCCGAAATAACTCAAATTTTACAATCACATTACCCACCATATGGAAATGTGCAGGTGATTTTAGTGAAATTCAAAATGGCCACCACAATACGATTTTTTAAATATTTGTGACCGCAAAAACTCTGACCTAATTTATGGCGAGGGATGATATAGGACCTTTCGACCTTTTGCTCGATCTGGGGGTATAGTACATGGCCTAGTATGAGATATAGAATATGAGTGGCAAAATTTGCCATATATTTATCATCAGCCGTTCAAAAGTAAATATTCTGCACCAAAACGTAAGTAACATATCGACGCTCAATTGCCAGAATGTCGTAAGCGCCAATTTGGTCAAAATGAAGTATTTACTAACTGAAAATGCTGATACAAGGACGCATGATCCCTTCTTAACCCTTTAACCGCAAAATTATTCAATCGGAATTTACACCCATTTGAAGTTGTGTCTCGCTGACGCGATCCACAACTTCAAGTGAGTGAAAATTATTCAGATTTGACAAAATGGAGGTCAACTGTTTTTAAATATTGCTGATTGACGTCACATTTCATCTTTAACATGTTTAAAAGGTGGTACTTAATGTGCTTATAAAAAATGAAAACCCGAATATATGTGGCACCGGCGGTTAAAGGGTTAATATGGAATGTTTATCTATGTTATTGACGCAGATATTCACCCCGAAGTAAGCGACACTTTTCAAAAAGAGTATTTTTTTAGTATGCTAGAATGTAGTAAGCGATGGAACATTTGGAACATTCGGGAAATTCGTAAACATTCGGACCATTTGGAACATTTTTTGGGACATTTGATACGTTCGGAACATACGGAACTTATGGGAGATATAGGGCATTTGCGACATATGGGACACTTGGGGACATCTCCCTTCTGTAATTACAACTGCTATTTTTCTTGGGAAATGTAGCATTTTAAAGGTTTCTACTGTCCATATCAAACACCCAGTCTAGGTTCAATGCTGGGCCACTCTCTGCGACGCTGGCCCATCATTGAAACATTATTGGATATGTGTATTTTAATTATTAAATTTAAACGAAGCTCAACGGGTCAGGTTAGTGAGTCGCCCACAACAGTGGACCGTATCAACAGCCAAGTCGCCTACCTCACTATGCCCCTACCTCACTATGCCCCTATAAGCTACTACTCTCTCTATGCGGGTGACGCTTTCATCTCCCGTTGCGAGAAATGTCACTACCCAGATAACATATACATTGGCCCAATGCTGATGTCTGCGATACTGTGTCAACATCATTTCAACCAAAACCTTTCAAAGCTCTAATCACGAATATAATCATTAATAAATATTTTTTAAACACGCGAATATTTTACCTAGCGACATTAAACGTTATATTTGACTTGTTCATAAGGACTGTTTCCCAGAAATGTTTATCCCACACACGACACCCCTCCTTTCGCAAAACAGAACACAAACACAGGCGCAATAAACTTCATAGGCCCTGGGCCTCCTGCCGGACCTAACCAAATTATTCATGTTTCAGTATACATATATTATGCGAAAAAAATATTCATTTTTAAATACGCTGCCTTGGATTTCGCCATCTGGGCATTTTTTCGACCGATGTTTTTTATGTGACATAATTATGAGCCTATACACCTAATATTATACTGGCGGATTTTCTTAGTTTTGTAGCCTCTAATTGTAGCCTCTGGATACAGATATAATATAATCATATGCCAGGCTAAACTTAAATTAAACTATCACTTTTATAATGTTATGTTTCAACCGCTGGATATGAATGCTAGTCTTGTAAAATTTACCTTGCATTTGACAATAAAAAATCATTCAGTGCAATTATACTGCTGATAATATTATTATAAATAATATAAATTAAATAATATATTTATATCTTCAACTGAGCGCCACTTACAATATATTGTTTATACTTGCTGCATCATTGCCATTAAAATATCAAAGATCGATACTTAGTATTTAGTAGTGAGCAGATCTAGTTCACGTTAGTTATTGACATTGATGTGATCTGTATGACATTCTGAACGTCTTCGTCACGTAAATCAAAAGAGTTTGAAAATAAATACGGACCAATATTGGGCAGCTGCTACAAAACTTCATTAAAAAATTGACTGGCTAACGTTTTATAACTTGAAAAAAGCCCTATTAAAATACTAATTATTGATCACTAAAAACTTTGAAAAAGTATGCATATTTTGTATTTAAATATATGGAGTTTGTATCGTGGAATTGGTTTGAAAGTATTTAAATGTGTGACTCTTTGAAACCACATTAAACTCAAACGGTCCTATTTTAGTACTACTTGGACATTAAGGCATGTTTGGCGGAGAATGCATGATTTTCCCAGTTGATATATTGCTGAGTCAAGGACATTGGTTCTCTTTATGCCCTTATCCGGGTTATGACACGTAGGCCTGCATTCGTCAGATTGCCGCCATTACTTTCAAGTTAGAGTCATAGGTCGCATGCTAAATGAGGGTCTGCAGGCTTGTATAAACATTGAGCTTGGCTAACTCGCCAGAGAATTCGGATTATATTATCTGCAAAAGCACCCAACTATCCTAGTAGATACTAAAAAATGGCTATAGCCAAGTGACATGGTGTCGTATAGTTAAACACTGTTGTATGTCACGCCGGAACGGGTTAAGTCTTCCGCTATGATATATTCAGATTTCAACTAAAGCAGACACCGGAAATAGTCTCAGTGGAAGAAGTTTTTGTTGATTTCCAAGACAATAGCAGAATAGAGTGAGAAAGAGAGTAAGAGAAATATTAATTATAATTTGTCACGGAGGTATTGCGGGCAGGAAGTCGAGAGGTCGTGAGTATGAGTCCCATCGGAAATGTGTGATGAGGATTGTTTTCCCAGGGTGAGTTTGACAAAGGGTTAATGGGTAAGTCAAGCACTCACTGAGATTCACACACGGATGTGACTTTGGGAAGGTTTGGGGGCTTTGACCAATTGGGGATGATTAGCTACGATAAAGGCCCGCAGGTGCTTGTGAAAGCCTGGCCCAGATAGTTCAGGGCTAGGTTCGGTGGTCAGTCAGATTGAGGTCAGACTAACATCCTTGACTATATATGACAGGAAGTTGGTGTCACAGCCCTGTCATGTAGTGGTTGGCCAACTAGAGTATGCCAACCGTTGGTGACAACCGTTGGTCCAACGGTAGGACTGACGTCTTTTTGGTCTTGGCAGCTGGTTGGCCCAACAGAGTATGCCATATTAATATTTATAAGAATCCAGAGAGAACCCAAACAACCTGTTTGTAGACCTACCCCACACTCCCGATCATCACTATTGTTGTAGCTTGGTAACCAGGTGGTAACTTGGATCCCGCCGTCTGATACAGTATGTATTTGTAGTATAAAGAGTTGTATACTGCAGACAGTATTTTTACATGAAATTAAAATTATGACTTGGAAATAAAACTAGTATAGTTTTTTTCAGTGTTTTTAGTTAAGATCAGTAGGCTATATAACTTCATATATATAAAATTTTCAAAATTGAAATATCAATGGATGGCCTCAATAAAGTCGCACTCAATGAAGTGGCATTTTACATAAGATCATTTCATCGCAAAGGTCTCTGAAACCATAATAGTAATTTTTACAATTTGAATTCCGAGTGAAAAATCAAAATGGCAGATGTAGAGACACTGGGCCGTACAGACAAATTGTGAATAACAAACTTGTGATGGTCCTTTTTTGTCTCTTCTGGGGCTAAACGAAGAGATGGTTGGTCTCCACACATCCAAACAGTTAGATAGATGCTATCCACGTTTCATGCAGTTGGTCACAACAATCCTGGAACCGCCCGTCATGAAAATCCGCCTGGTGACTTTTATTTGCAAACTCAATGAAAAATATCAGCGTGTAAGCCTCCCCCCCCCCTCTTTGCAGGGGTGAGCTGATGCATGAGGGAAGAAAAGCATTAGTATATTATATAAATAAATAAAGTACATATGATGCAACTTACTATGACATACTAATGGGTGATCACTTGCTTTGAAAGGTCGTGAAAGTTTAGTCCCAATATAGATTTTTGTGCTGTGGAGGATAGAACATTGTTTGGGAGAGACCTTCAAACATTTTATTAAGCAACAGGTAAGTAAATATTATTGACGATGAAGGAAACAAAAGGATACACCTATTTATGTCTGACACCATGGCGAAAAGTAATAAAAACGTTGATAAAACTAAAATATATATCCTTTTTCATGGAATTTATAATTTAATTACGTTTTTTTATTTGTTTATGGTTTTTCATTGAAAACCCATTTCAGACGGAACCCGTTATAAAAAGTACATTGTTAAAAATGTCCCGTCCACAGAAACCTGTATATGGGTCATATCGCCTGGAAATGTACACTTGCCCGTTAATGTGGTCGTAAGTATTATACTGGCCTTAGCTTCACTCATGAGTAATATATTTCTTATTCAAACACCTATAACTATATTCGATAGATTTCTAGCTTGATGAGAATGTATAGGTTTCACTGTGTTTCACGACTCGTTGGTGCTTATTTTCAGTCCAGCAGGCTCATATTTGGGTCCAAATAACTCACTTTTAACCTTTAGACGACACTTCAACAATTTTTAACAAATATTCAGGCTTGATATATAATATTTTGTTACTTCCCATAGTTGCTACAAATATAAGGTATTCAAAAAATAAATAAAAGCTGCACAAAACATATTTTGGGATGGCACCTGGATGTATACCACCTTCGACAATTTGTTTGTGATGTGCCTAACAAGTACATTATGGTGTATACTGCGATGAAGAAATAACATAAGAGGTAAGTTGTGCCTTCCTAATAATAAAGCTTCGGGTGTTTATTAAAAATGATCAACAGAAAATGACAGTGAATCATAGTCTTCTATGCCAGCAGCTCCTATCAGATATTATACTAGGAAATAGTCAGGCACATCATTTTCGCTTTATAGGTGGTATTAGACAAAAATAGACTACACGCCAATACTATTTTGATGGCTATGCCTGAACATGCCTGTGGATTCCAATATGAGCATGATAGAGATACAAATTGCGTTATTTATCTATATCAAATGCATGTTTTCCACCAAATCATGATGTGCCTAACATAACAGTGCGTTAAAACGGGTGCGTATTTTCATCCGTATTTTCACCATTTTCAACTGAATAAACTGGGTATGGACCATGCTGGCTTCAGACATTCGACATCCGTGATCAATGGTGAGAAAAATCTAAACCATGTGAACTTTTAACACAAAGATTGAGCACAGTATCATTATACTGTAGACTATTGTATAGGAAAAGACAATTAATTTAACAAGCTACCAGAAACAGCTTTGCAAATAAGTACTCCCATGTTTCTGTTCTAAAGTTCATCATCTCAAGACCTTGCTGAGCGATAAAAGGGATATTTTCTGCTTGTCCATGCTGCACACACCAGCAGAATGTCCATGTTTGATATCATGACATGATGTGCCTAACTTTTTCTGCAGGCTGTATATATTACCATGATTGTCAACAATACATTGACTTTTGATATATTTCAATGTGTTTTCTGCCATTTTCATAGATCAAACTGCCCTAGATATGTTTTGTATTATCCCATTATTGTGAGAATATGTCAATATTTAACGCAGATCACTAGTTTTCTGTTAGGTACATCATGAAATTAATGATTTGTGAAACAAATCAATGTTTGTAATAAAATTAGTGAGGCTCAAAGTAAACACAATGATGTCACATAATTCACGTGAGTTGGTAAATATCATTGCAGAAATAGAGAATGAACTTAGAACATGTATTTTCTACGTTTTTGTGATTAATTAGCTACAAGGTGATGTGCCTTCCTTTTCGTTAGGCACATCACCACCAAATGTTTTTAACCCTATTAATGACACATATACATTTGTACAATCAGATTATTTTGTAAAAACGGTATGTGTTGTCCATATGAATAGTTTCAATATTTTTTAGTATTATTAAGTATTAATTTGGTGTACGCTATTAAGATTTGAGTTAGGCACATCACTTGAATGTGAAATCGGTTTTTAAACTATGATGGAGTAGACCATTTCTCTTGAAAATTTGTCAAAATGTGCATATTAAACCTGCCTGTGGATACCAGCGTGAATTTTAATGATATTTTTAAGTTTAATTTTAGAAAAAAATTCTGCTGATTGTATGATGTGCCTAACTTTTATTTCTTGTTGATCATTTGAAGTGGTAAGGCAAATATAACGCAGTTAAATGTCTTTCGGTGGTTCAACTTATATGGTAAAGTATTAACGACGTTTAAATTTAAATTTGGTGTATATCACTCATATAAATCTTGTTAAAGTTATCTAAAATCTTCGTTATTCATACGCCAAGTTTAGACTGTATATATATTAGTTTTTAAAACCATCAGTTTTGATACTCAAAACATATGTGGTGATAATGCAGGATATGCATGATGTGCCTAACATTTCAACGACATTTTTTGTTGCCATAGCAGTGATAAAAAATGGTCGAATCGGTGAATTTGTTATCTTCTTATATTCACAAATTGACTAAAGGCGTCATAGAAGTATTTGATGCTAATAAGGAGGCTGAAATCGGCATTTCAAGAAAGAAGACTGCGTCTCAAAAAACATTTACAAGTAGACCCATTCATCCAATATTCATGAAATTTCGAATGATTATTTCTGATAGTTTTTAATATATTTCTGCCAATTATGGGAGGCATATATCGGTTATCTGTCCATCATAGGGTGGTTTCAATAGTTGCAATCTAAAAATGTTAGGCACATCATGGAAAATGATAGTGTTTTTATTCTATGCTGAAAAAAACTATAATTCTTCATGATTTGAAGTATAATTGGTATGGTAAGTTAGATTACTGTTTGTGCTTCTGAATTAAAAGCATAACAAGTAAAAAAAATTGAGCAATTTTAAATTTTAACCCAGTATCTGAGCCCTAAGAGGCCATTTGTACATTTCCAGGCGATATGACCCATATACTGAGAGCGTTTGCTATTTAAATGTAGCATTTTTTTTCATTATTATTTTGAGGTATATCGTAGTTAGGTACATGTAGGTAGGCCTATGTAGTTAGGTATTATACCACATACAATTCAGTGTCACCTGCGTATATAAGTATTTGATGATTATATTGTGTTGCCAATCAAGGGCTTTGCCACATATAGTCCATCAGTCATTTCTTATAGGATTAAGAAGAATGGCATGATCGATTGTGTCAGATTCTTCTGAAAAAAAACACACAACCAGTGATGCTATGTGATCGTACAAGCAATGACTGTAGTGGCTCTCAGACAATATTTGATTCTATAATTATGGTCTAACAGATGATCTAATTTTATCACGAATCTTCGAAATGGAAAAAATGTTGGGAACGGGACATTTTTTTTCCAAATTCCCTTCTCGGGTGTTAGTTTTGCAAGAGCGGGTTGACAATACCCTTCTTCGTCGAGCGGTGGGCGCTCCTGTTTGCAACGAAATGTTAGTAAGTTTTGTGATAGTCAGTAGTAGTGTATGAAAATATCTACCAAAACCCCTGCTGGAATTGGATCTAAAACACATGATTCTTTAGGACTGCTAATGATCTTAGACACCTCATCCTCAGTTGTCTAAATGTGTCCAGACAAATATTAGCATGATTAAAGCATGGATTCTGTGCATTTGGCGCGCGGGGACATGATAATGCTGATGAAGTGGATTTGAAAAGATGTATAGTACATATATAAATGTCAGGACAAGGCACCCAAGAAGGTCACTAATACCAACGGTAGGAGTGGCGAAACGACTGAGATGACGATGGCATTGTGTACCACATGATGAATAAGTGCTGCAAGAAGATAAATAAAGAAGATACTCGATAAAACGGATGTGAGTAGTGGGACAGCTATCCAGGACATTCTATCCCCGTTGTAAAGTCCATCAAAAGGTGCAATTCAAAGACACTGATTATTTCTGGTTATGTCACACACAGTGGAAATAATACAAAATTGCACATTTGTGAGACAGATTCAGAAGCCAAGTTTCTTCAAGCCACTGTATGCCCTCAAGATGAGGTGTATCAGAAAATGTTACTTGCAAGATATAACTGGTGACATCAAACAATGTAATGCCTGAACTTCATTCCCACATGGAGGAAGCTGATGAGACGAATACCCTGCATGTTGCAAACTATCTGAAGTAGGGGCCTACTATATTGAACAAGTCGTATTACATTCTCCAGACAGTGATGTCATCTTCCTCTTTTTGTATCATTTATCCCCCTTCAATTTAATGGTCAGAAGCAATATTGTGAGTCAGATGTGGTGTTCAACAGGGTTCTTATCTAGCCATGCCACGGCTGCCCACATTGGTCAGGTTCACTATCTAGTTTCGTTCAAAATGTATTGAGATTAGTGATCTAATCCATTTTTGGAATGCTCATGACACCAGGAACACGAAAATCAATGTTACATTTGCGCAGATGGCCGTATGGCCGCCATTTTAAATTTTCAAACTGGTCGACGTAAAAACTAAAAATTCGAATATCTTGTCTTCTAAAATAACTAGAAATCTCATTTACAATTGAAATCATGTTTTTTGAGACCGAATGATTTCATTGGTGATATTTTATAATATATATTAATTTTTGAAGCGGCTCCTTGGGATGACATCAATTTTCGTTTTTAATTTTGTAATGAAGTATCTCACTGATCATGATTTTATTTTGTTCATAGTTTTGAGAATTTTTTTAACATTTTTCATCAACATTTCTATGAATCCGCTGAAAAACCAAACAAACTTTTTTTTTCCTAAACACCTGTTAAAGGATGTTTGAATGTTCCTACAGCATTGGGCCACATGTTGATGCTGTCGGCCCAGCGTTGAGCAGACAATCGGTGCTGTTGGGGACCCCCCCCCCCCCCCCGATCAACGCGTTCCCATACCAATTAAGGGCAGCGGCTATTGATGTCAGCGTGTTGTTACTCTGATCATTCCATATGAGATGGTCAGTATCATTCTGTGGTCTGATGTGCTGTATGATGTAAACAAAATTGTTTACATGACAATATACGTCTTGGAAATAGAGCTAGTTTAGTCTTTGTCGGTGCGTTAACATATTTTTGTTACGTTTTTATATTTTCTTCAAGATCAGTACGCTATATAGCTTCATATAAATTAAATTTTAAAATTGAGGAACTGATGTAAACGGAAATTAAATGACCTTAAGTCAGAATTTATTAACAGCTTAAAGACCAGAAGAAACGTAAACCCGTAACATTTCCACATCCAGCAAACATGAGACATGCATACCAAAACGTAGATGACAAGAAAAATCAATCGCACCCAAGTTGGAAATGATTGATGCTAAACCGATGATCTATCAGTCTCCCCTTATTATTGAGCAATAAAGTAAACGTAAACTTCGCCAAGGAAATATAAAAAAACGAAATTTGTGTATGTCTTTGGTTTGATGGTTGCATTTCCTTTATAAAGTGAGAGTGGAACACAATGAAATGTACCGGACTGGGTAGCCTACAAATAATTTGTGTCAGCAGGGAGTTCATTGACACACATCTAGGGGCTTTGCCATTAATCCCAGATATTGCACACGAATGATCTATGATGCTAGCAGTGATGATGTGAACACTTCGACTGAGGGAATCAGTCCTTGGGGATGATCATATACATATATATTATAACTTCATTGGAAATGTCTCTGTACGAATGTGCAGTTGATTGATTCAAGGCTCGAAAAGGGAGGAGCTATATATATTGACCTGCGATCATCAGACAGATCATCAAGAGTAGTCACTACAAGAGAACATTCCAAGCACAAATAAATACATACATGGCTTACTCTGATCTATGTTACCTGCGATGCATCTTTTGACTGTAAGTGACTACATGAATACCAGCAAATAAAAGTGGGGTCAAAAACAGCTACTCTGAAAACCCAGTGACATGACGAGATCAGCCAATCACGTACACCGCCATTCAGCTGTTATTTAAATTAGGAAATATAATACCTTATTTGGACGCAACAATCTTCGTATACTGATATTTAAAGAAGTAATAATTGCTCTACTTTAACATGTACGGGAACCGACTGATTTGTTTTGTTTCCCTATGCGAATTTTATTTACAAATGAAGCATTATTAATTATGTTCACACACACTGAGTAGTATTATATTAGTAGTAATAATCTTGTGATAATTTTCCTGGTGTATTGTGTTTAACAGGAATCTCGAGATGAATCGAATCAGTTGGTTGTGCCTGCTGGCAGCCGTGCTTCTACACATTGCCACAGTTTGCATGCTGAAGCAAGTTATACAGAATCCAGTGTCCATCACTTGGAAAATAGTTTATGGTGCGTAGGCCTACTTTAATCGAGTTATCATCGAACTGAAATTAGGCCATAAATTTAGGTTACATACATATAAAACTTATGTCTAGTCAGTCTTAAAGTCTCTAAGAAAAGTATTTCATCTTACATCTTCAGATTGACTAGCTAAGTGACACATATTTAACAAAAGTTACTGCACGCAAATTTATTAATTAGCATGTTTAAGGCAATAACATTTTATTTATTCATTTAGTAGTGTTTATACGATCCAAGGGCGTCACTGAAAGTGTTGAAGCACTGACTCTCACAACTTACTGTTAATGCAGGCTAGTTATACTGTGAACAACAGTACTGTGAACAAAATATTTAGAAGCAGGCTGTGTACGTTCTTAAAGGTATATTTCTTAATCGTAAGGTTAATGTCTGTGAAATAATGTTTGTCGCGCTAATGGAGATTCTCGTTTATTTAACCATTTAACCGAATTTGCACTCACTCATTTGAAGTTGTGTCTAGCTCAGGCGGTTCACAACTTCAAGTGATTAAAAAAATAATATTCAGATTTGACAAAAATATTACTGATTCATTTCACTTTTGTCTTTAACATGTTTGATAATTGGTATTTGATGTGAATACAACATAATTATAAAGAAAAATATAATTATGACCGGCGGATAAATGGTTAAAATATATATTCTAAATGAGTACATACACGTTGCTGGCACCACAGGCTATTTCGGAATGTTGACATTATATGACCATTCCGAAATAGCCCTTGGTGACAGAAAAGTGCATGTAATAATCAATTATAGTCATTTTTTTCTGGATTCCATGATCATTTAGATGAAAGTTTACAACGATTTCCAAAATGGCCGCCGTCGGTCCGGGATGAACATAAAAGAAATTGTAGAGCTATTTTGACAAGCAAAAGGTAGTTTTGGCATGGGGATTCAATTTTTGACATCCATTTTACGTTAAACATATTCTTGCTCAGAAATTCAATATGGCGGTCGTAAGTAAAGCAATTTACAGGCACATTTAACATTTTCAATTATGGGCCTATTCCGACTAATAAACGGGTAATTTTAGACTTATTTGGGTATGTCCTAACGATCATGCAAGTAAGAATAATGTTATTGTATCCACAACGGATTACAACACACATATGTACTGTGCACCATAATCGTTCTGATCAAATTTCAATAATGATTATATGAAGAGTTCCAATAAACTACTATCAAGTAATTACCAGACTAAATATCAAAAAATTAAAAAATATAGAACTACATGTAGCTACAACAGCTGCTAAATAATCACTATCACTGTAATCTTTAATAATCAGATCACAGCTTTCCTCAATGTCTTCATCATTTGTTCTTCTCATTGGAATGATATTTGATAACCCATAACCATGTTAACACTTATCCCTACCTTTAGAGAGCCCTTTGTCATCCCATGGACCACCTGTACTCAGATATTTTTGGAATGTCTAGGAATGCGTGTCTCTTCCATTTCAATGGTCATATTCACCACAGAAGTTGCTACCCTTATATTCGGAAGTGTGTAATTTACTGGGAATACATGCCCTGCCAGTTTTGATACTTCTGTACACTATTAACCCTTTGAGTCACATCATTATTTTGGCAAAATATAAAGTTAGCATACTCTTAGAAGTGTTACTCTGTCACTGGGGTGGATAAAGTGACAATATTTAGTCATATTAGCAATATACAGATACTTGATTAACCGAAATATTCGGTATCCATGGCAATGTTTGTTCTGGTTACCATGGTAACGAATCCCTGGAAAACATGACAAATATGTTTATTTCGCAAAATTTTATTGTCCACTGCACAATAATTCACGGTTGGTAACTATGTAAAACTCAACATATGTGTATATATTATGTCGCTATCATATATTTCCATAGTCGGGAAGACTCTGGCTTGTAAAATACCGCAGATGTCGTCTGAATTCATTCTGTCTATCTCCATAGAAGATAGACGTATTCATGATGACTACATGACTGTGCTGAATCCTGGAGTCATTATGCTAGCTTGTGAAACAGGCACGTGTCTAAATGAGCAGGTGAGAGGATAAAAGATATGGCGACACAAAATGAGCAGGTGCGAAGATAAAAGATATGACGTCACAAGTGTGCGATTTTATACATCGTGTGTGGCGTCACTTTTATCTGAGGATCAGTGCTCACACCTTTTTCAGAAACTGCTTATCGTGATAAACTGCACTTAAATTTTAGTTCTGAGTCCAACTACTAATATCTCCATCACTTTCTTAAACAAACTATCAAAAGCTCTATAATGTCCTGAATGCATTATTTGGAACTCTTAAAACACACTAAGTTTGATAAATGCCATTTTCGGAGTATCCATGTGTTCCATTTCCACTTGTCAGTAGCAGGAACATAACTCAAGCATTAAAAACATCGTAAATCAGATAGAGTCTAGAGAATCATCAATTCTAGACAGAATAAGCAGACGTCAAGGTGACCTCATTAAGATTTTTGTGCTTTTCGTGATACCAGAACAATAAGAAAATACCTTTGTCTAGTGGATGGTTGAACCCTCTTGGGCATATGCTTCACTTGACGTCCTCTCTCAGAGCGGTTTCTGACAAGGTTGACGTCGAAGAAGAATAATGTCAGAACAGTCACTGTCACTGTGTACATGTTGCGTTTCACCAATCCGTACGACCCATCTCTTTGGACAAAAAGTTAAAAAATATTGATGGAAATACTTTCCCATACTTAAATTAATCTGAAATGGCGTTTTTATCAGTCGAAATAAATCCACAGATTGAAATGTTAAATTTGCCTCTGAATTACGTTGTTTGCGGTCGACATCAAGAATATGTTTAAGATAAAAATAAATGTCAGAAATGGAATCCCCATGGCAGAATTTAACAAAAATGATTTTTGTTTGTCAAAATAGCTCCACAAATGAAAAATTCATGTTCGACCAAAATCACCTGGAAACTGAGCGCTAGCTTTCAAAAAAATGGTCACGGAATCCAGAAAAATGACCCAACTATTATTACTACATAATTCACCCTTGGTCATATTGATGGAATGAGGCGAATGTTGTCTAACCTACATTTCCACTGTGTGCATGCGCATAAATAAAAGCTTAGTACTGTTTAATTTACACTGAAATATATCATTAATTATGTTAATATGTTCAAGAATGAATAACGTGGCTGTATGAAAAGATATATGAAAATTCAGAATTCAAATACAAAAAGTCAACAAAATTAGTTTACACCATTATTCAAATTAAATTGAAGAAACTCTGCTATTTAAAAAACTGATCAGTGTCTCTGTATTCTCTTTTCAGGTCTGACTTTACTTCCTTGCACGCTGCTTACTCTGATATGTTTAGATATTCTACGTTTGAATCCGGCAGCCAGCCACAGTGTGCGATCTGTTGCTTTTCAATATTTAACAATAAAACTTTATACTATTATAGGGGGTTATTTGTGCAAACGGCTGCGAAAAGAGGCTGGAAATGTGCGAAAAATACAGGACACCTTGTTGATGACAATTGTGAAAACCAACAGAAAATCAGAGATCGGAAAACGTTATAAATTTAGTGAGTTCGAATCTCGCGACGATTTTATGAAGGGCGTGCCAGTAATGACGTATCCAGATATAGAGGCTTACATTGAAAGAATGTGTGAAGGAGAATCCAATGTTCTGACATCAGAAAAAGAACTCTATTTCACCATGACCTCTGGCACTACCGGAAAAAATAAACGTTTTCCCGTAACTCAAAGCTACAAAATGCATTTGATCAAATATTTTTCCATGGCAGTATGTGAACTAATGCAGAATACCAAGTATCCGTCTGATTTGAAGAGGTGTGCCGTGATACGAATTAAACCAACTCTGTATCAGACTTCGTCAGGTAATCTTCATTCATTTTGTTTATGTTTTTAACGTAGGATACGCGGGGAGGGGTGTTGATACATTCAAGACCTGGCTATGAACTTGAGAGCGGGATATGTAGCGGGTGACTTGAGAAAAACGCAATTTATTGTTTGTAGGTCTACGGCGTCCGTAAACCTAATAGTATCAGATTATATATAGATCATGGCGACCGTGGTATTGTTTCAAAATATACATTTGTAAGTAAGTAAGTAAGTAAGTAAGTAGACCTAAGTAAGAAAGTAAGTAAGTAAGTAAGTAAGTAAGTAAGTAAGTAGTAAGTAAGTTAGTAAGTAAGTAAGTAAGTAAGTAAGTAAGTAAGTAAGTAAGTAAGTAAGTAAGTAAGTAAGTAAGTAAGTAAGTAAGTAAGTAAGTAAGTAAGTAAGTAAATAAGTAAGTAAGAAAGTAAGTAAGTAAGTAAGTAAGTAAGTAAGTAAGTAAGTAAGTAAGTAAGTAAGTAAGTAAGTAAGTAAGTAAGTAAGTAAGTAAGTAAGTAAGTAATATTTATATTTCACATAAATAGTATAATAATACAAAAAAATACCCAACCCTTTGCACGATAGTGTTGTGAATATAACTATTGTGTTATTATCGAACCCAGTATTACTCACCAGCATACACTGCACACTATTACGCAATTGAACGTTATCAAACGTTATCATCTTACTAATTACCACGCATTTTTCAGGTGTATCAATGGGTTCCTTAGTGGCCTACATCAGCGGGCACGTGATTTATAACGTAACGCCATCTAGTGTCTACGAAATAACACAAGAGAAACCGAGCTTGTATGCTCATGCATTATTTTTCCTGGCGGAACCACATTTAGTGACCATTGAAGGATTTATGGCGCCAATGACATACAGTTTATTTAAAGTAATTGAAGAGCAAAAGGAAAAACTATATGATGATCTGAGACATGGCACTGTCAGTGGTGAAGTGGGGATACCGTCTCAACTACGCGCTGAGATGCAGCGACACATGAAGGTGGCTGTCATAATTATTATAAGAAAACTGATAAGAATTACGATTACTATTAGTGCTGAATTTAAGCCGCTTAACTAATACACCTCCATAATCATGATAATGTCATTTTCTACTAATAAATGTATTATTCACAGATGTCACTGGGGTAGACTTTCCATAAGCATGATAATTGAGAGCAAAAATTCATTAAGTATTACCATGATTATTTTTAAATTTCAATTTCGCTCGTATTTTTTAAACCTATAATAATACACTTTATAATGATAATAAATTGTGTTTATTTATGTTTAGATTATATTTATTATATCACATATTTAGAAAATAATGTGTTGAATATTTATGTATGTGAAAGTTCTCAACAAATTATTGGATACAAATAATAGGCACAATCGTCTTACACATGTTATATCAGTTCTGAAGCACACGGTATTTTCACTGATACATGCAAGCATCATAATTTGCTAGCTTAATACTCCTCAGTGAAAAGATTATGAATTGTAATTTGCCTATAAATTAAACCTGTGTACTTTTCCATATTTACGGGAACTATTCATTTCCTTCGCATTAAAAGGGAACATTTCGGCAGTATATGAAACTTTCAAAATATTTGAGGGGTAATTGAAGGAATTTGTCCTCATTCTAGATTGGTTGACGTTTCACAGGCAGATGCAGTTCGCGCCAGCTACGTGAAACGAGAAATTGAGAAAGGACCAAAAGGATTGGCGTTACGTCTATGGTCTGATCTTCAATTTTATACAATGCTGTCCACTGGAGCTTTCGCTTATTATTCAAAGGTAATCATGGTGATACTTGAATGAGACCCTCTTTTCTTCATTGGAAACTAGCTGCTACTCCTTCCCCTCTACTCTGTTACTGCGTATATCCCAGTGGATACAACATCAACATTATTTGTGACTGCTGAATTGCCGCACAGTCAATAGTCGTGGTCGAAATATCCTAACATGCGCGGCATTTTTTAGTAGACTTTGTCATCCACTTGTTTTTACATAATTTGAGGGGGCTGCATTCGAATCTGCCGGATGACACTCTCTGTTTTGTGTTCTTCACCTACAACATAACAAAAAAATAGCCGCAAAAATAAACAGAAAATCATTTGTCTTTGGTTTGTCGCACAAAAATGCATAAGTTCTTTTTGGATGTCATTTGAATCATATGACTTATATTTGATCATAAAATCCAAGATGGCCACCGTGTTTTTTAATATATAGAAGTATTAGCAGTTCAATGGGCGCTACTAGTGGGATATTGCTGTTTATGCAGGCATAATATTTGGCTATCAGCCCCTCTCGCAGGGCTGATAGATTCTCTGTGTGTATGCTCTATTGTCTGCCTATTGGGCTGCTAGTCTTGTGTACGCGAGCTGCAATGGATGTACAGTTGCACGCCAACCAGCTCTATGCTGGTAGTGCTGATGGACCTGACGGGGGAGGGGCGGGTGTCGCCAGTTTACTGGGCTACTATGAGGGCTGACACCTGGCTTAAGACGAGTGAGCTGTGATATTTAGCAAGATGGTTAGTTCCTGCGTGTCATGTAGGCTTAATTGTAGACAAATAATAAATATATTTTCAAGATTCAGTGGATAAGTGATAATAATAGTAATACCATTATTTTTTAGGGTGATCATCATTGTTATTGTCTATCCGCAGATGCCAGCGTCCCTCGACATAACTCTATATTTTTAAAGACTTTTTAAAATAATCACAAACACTTCTCTCTCTGGAGGTGTATTTAGTAAACTAATTCTAACAAAATTAATATTGTATTTTACAAATTTACAATGAATCTGTTAGCTGTAACAGCTGTGTTATCGCTGGAACTCAAGCAACTTTATCAACTCTGTCATCGCTGCTATAGTTGTTCTAACTGGTCACGGTGATCAGGTGATTATTTTTACCTCTGCAAGCCTGCCTTGAATTTGCTTCATTGTTACTCACCGTTTTTAGGAAGTAAAGAAAACGTACCTTGCTGGAGTCTCGATTGGGAGCACTTTCCACTTAGCATCAGAGGGCCCACTTGGTCATGTCTACTGTGGTGATAAAAATAACGATGCGGAAGGACGGTACATATTCGCTGTATATTCAACTTTCCTGGAGTTTATTCCTGAAGCTGATATTGAGAAGGAGGATCCACAGACCTATTTCATGGATCAGGTTTGACAAACGTGTGATAAGTAATTTGGTACAGTTGTTTTGCACTTGTACCTTTATAACTAGAAACAGTATTATTTAATAACTTCGTAGACAAGAGAGCTCAAGAGCGGCTCCAGCACTCTAGAACAGTTCGGAGAGGCAGATCCGTCTGAAAAAAATAAATGTTTAATTATCTATTATTATTATTATTATTATTATTATTATTATTATTATTATTATTATTATTATTATTATTGTTATTGTTATTGTTATTGTTATTGTTATTATTATTATTATTATTATTATTATTATTATTATTATTATTATTATTATTATTATTATTATTATTATTATTATTATTATTATTATTATTATTATTATTATTATTATTATTATTATTATTATTATTATTATTATTATTATTATTATTTTTATTATTATTATTAATAATAATATTATTATTATTATTATTATTATTATTATTATTATTATTATTATTATTATTATTATTATTATTATTATTATTATTATTATTATTATTATTATTATTATTATTATTATTATTATTAATATTATTATTATTATTATTATTATTATTATTATTATTATTATTATTATTATTATTATTATTATTATTATTATTATTATTATTATTATTATTATTATTATTATTATTATTATTATTATTATTATTATTATTATTATTATTATTATTATTATTATTATTATTATTATTATGGCGTTATCATTATTATTATTATTATTATTATTATTATTATTATTATTATTATTATTATTATTATTATTATTATTATTATTATTATTATTATTATTATTATTATTATTATTATTATTATGGCGTTATCATTATTATTATTATTATTATTATTATTATTATTATTATTATTATTATTATTATTATTATTATTATTATTATTATTATTATTATTATTATTTTTATTATTATTATTATTATTATTATTATTATTATTATTATTATTATTATTATTATTATTATTATTATTATTATTATTATTATTATTATTATTATTATTATTATTATTATTATTATTGTTATTATTATTATTATTATTATTATTATTATTATTATTATTATTATTATTATTATTATTATTATTATTATCATGCATTATCATTATCGTCATCATTATGTTCATCGTCATCGTTATCGTTGCCGTTGTCGTTCTTGTTCTTGTTGTCGTTCTTGTTGTTGTTTTTGTTGTCGTCGTCGTCATCGTCGTCGTCGTCGTTGTTGTTGTTGTTGTTTAACAATAAATGTTACAATTCAATACCTGCAGATGCCCCTGGTGAGGTTTGACTTTGTGACAACTATGACTTATACTAGATGGTGGACTAGTCCCTTTAAATCACCATTGGGCAAACTGATTGTGCTCATTGTTTGAAGGAGCTTGGTAGTATGAATACTTTCCACCCTTATTATTACTCATTCAGGTAAAGATAGGGTGTAACTACGAGATGGTCGTTACAACAAGCAGCGGATTATATCGCTACAGAATGGGAGATGTGATCAAAGTGGTGGACTTCATGGGACAGGTGCCCATTTATCAGTTCCAATACAGGTTGGTGTTGGTGTGTGCTCTCCTGTAAACACGACGCATTCACCCGATGTTGGATTATTGCTGGACCGACGTCGTAGACTGTGGGCCAACATTAGCCTAGCATCTGGTCAATATCTCACATGTCAGCTTACAACTGGAATCAAAGCACAGCAAACATTAGTTTTTAATATAAGGGCCTTGTCTGTATTTTAATTCTTCTCGACAATACCGCATCAGCAAATCACCAGGCCGCAATGTGTCTGATCTCCAGATATCGGTGGACTGTACACGCCAGAACCGGTCACCGTCCGAGTAGTGGCACTGAAGTTTGCTAGAGGGCGTGTAGAATCCGGAATATGGATTCTTAGATAATACTAAACCCCAGAATAAAATGTACCTGTTCACATGCATGCACCTTGCCTATAAGGAACTACAATGCCGATCTTGATGCCATCCGATCTTGATCCGATCTCAACTTGATTTCTTCTCGGGTCTTTGGGTTATATTTGAAGCTAGACTTAAAAGATGTCCAGCTGCCCGACGCTCCAAACCCCTACAATTTCCACGCGATCATCGGCCGGCCGCCGGCCCGATGAGCCACAAAATACGGATCCGGATTGGATTTGTGACGGAGGTCTAAGATTAAAATGTTCTGAAAAACTTGCCTTGCAATTATTGTGTAATCAGACAATTTGATTGCGAGTCCAATCATGAACTGTTCACACAGACAGCAATATGTGCACATAATGCCAGACCATCTTATATTACTATTATATATTTTATGAATCACTATCATTTTGCTAAAATTTTACATTTGTTTTTCGCCCACTTGAAGGTCAGTCACACCTTGACCATTTTAAATATGCAATAAGCTAAATCCTCAATTTATGGTATTTACGATTTTTTCTAAAATAATTGCAGAATTGGCCAGCTTCTAAATTTGTGCTATGAGAAAACTCCAGAAAGTTTGTTTATGAGAGGAATAGAGCGGCTGAAGGAGCGTCTGCCTGACTGTGACATGCTGGAATATGTGGCCGTGGAAAACATATTACTGGCTCCTATCACAGGTTACTTCCTGATCCATCCCAGCAGTCTTTGATCTAACGTGGGGTCAATGTTGGGCCTACGTCAAAGGTAGTTGGCCAACATTGAACCCACATTGGTTCAATTTCTCTTGTGTGTGAGATGTCGATAAGAAAGCAGATTTTTTACAAATTGCAGATGCTTCATCTAATATTACTCGTTGTAAATTTGTTATATTTTCTAATTGCTTGCTAAATCTAAATGTTTTAATTTACAGGAGAAACTAAAAACAGCAAGCATTATGTAGTTTTCATGGAAAGTGAAAATTGTGGGGAAACAAGGCTATTGTCCTAAGAAGAAAAATCTTGGGTTGGTATACGCAATAATAATAAAGTGGTTTCAAACATATTATTATCAATCCAATGACCTCTCGTCCCATTAGGTAAATACATGATCAATGCTACATTCCTTTGAAGCATGGTTCAAACAACCCTGATATATCATTATCATGATTTATATCATTGCTGGATCCAAAACTTATGGGAAGAGGGAGTAGTCCGAATTGAGCTTGGTTGCTCCAGGCATAAAACAGTGATTTTTAGTCTCCTCTTGTAATAGATGAGGGCTCAGAGCACAGCCCGAGAAAATGGTCACTGCTACTGAGAAGAGATATTTCATCAACATGTTCAATGGAATAGAGGTGGGGGGGGGGGTCTTTCCATAGCATAATATCAACCAGTGCCGTTGATCGCTTTGTCACACATATATATTACATTCATATTTATTTCTTCTCAAACATAGTCCTGAAATGCAAAACCTGCAGGGAGACTTGAGATTTATCAAGTATAACAAGCTTTAAATTTAAAGTTTTTATTCTGGGTTGACA
>OZ024905.1:42874002-42920099 GCA_964017125.1 Flabesymbios commensalis
ATCCCCCTTTCAAGTCTGGATTGTACTTCTTCAACAAATCTATCAGTAGCCAAAATAGGAACATTCCATTACACGTTTTTGAAAATATCCGTGCATGATTAATAAGTATTAAATGTTTCAGAACAATAAATTTAATTTAATAGACACAGCTCAGATTTTTTCCAGCACATCTACATATAATTATATTACCGATATAATGGTTAGTTCAATGAGATGTGGGACACTTTGATTACATCTTGGCAATGATTCAAATTATTAAAATCAACAGCGATAAACATGACTGTTAAATATATGTCACTGTGATAAATAAACACCTGTAAATCGTATCATCTGTATTGTTAAAGCTTTAAACCGAAATTAACATTAACATCTTCATCAACTACAACCCGCGAATTGCTAGATCGCAATTCAAAACTTGCAGTGGGTGACGATCACTTGAAATGGGTGAGAAACCCAACAAAATTATCATTTCTTTCTTGTATGTGTACCGTATGGAAATACGTTTTCATGGACACGAGCCGGGTTGTTCTTATCTGTGTACCGTATCCCCGCGCATAAACGTGCATGCACTTATATTTGAAGATGCACTTAGCTTTCGAAAACACGTGCATGCACCTATATTCGACCATGAAACATACTTTAGGAAAAAAACATGCACTTATATTCAAACATGAAATGACCTTGATAATAAACGAATGATTAATATTTTGACATAAAAATGCACATTTGTAATTTTTTTTTTTAACGACATTTATAGTACTTAGAGCATTATTAATGCACCATCTTAGCATCGAGATGTGCATTATAACCCATCTTAGCATCGAGCTGTGCATTATAATAATAACCTTATTTTAAGAAAACAACAACATATTTGCATTTACATACTATATAAAAATAAGTCTAGTTGCCAGGCGAAAAAAATCTTCACTGTATCAACAGCCAGCAATCATTCCATATAGTGCATGTTTGCATTGTCATTACTATCGTCCACAGTGGCGTCCTCTTCTCTGTCTAGGAGAGCTCAAGACATGATCATTGTTGTAAAAACATAACGTTCTCATTGAATGACTTGTCCAACCACGGAGTCTCCCCCCACTGACATGACGCCTCCCAACTCTCCCACCCTTTGTGAACTGCTGTCGCCCACTTGTGCATTTTTTGTTCGCGGAATTAGTACCCCGCAAGAATCTGTTTAGATAAGTGCAAAGTCGTTTAACCCTTTCACCACTGCAGCCCGTTTTTATGTGCTGAATGCCATGGCATTCAGCACATAAAAACGGGCTTCAGTGGTGAAAGGGTTAAGGTGTCAGATTTGATGACACAATCCCAATTTAGAGGGGTGCACTGAGTTTTCGAAAACAAGTGCATGCACTTATATTCGAACATAAAACAATTTTAAAACATCCCTAAAACAAGCGATTTTCACTTATAAGTGCATGCACGTTTATGCGCGGGGATACGGTATTTACTATATACTTAATTATCACTATCTAGAAAAGTATCTAAGTATGTACATACTTGGCATGGTAAGAATGCCTTGTTCTAAAGTTCCTTCAGCACCAGCTCTACAAACAAATTGATACGTGATTAGTCAGCATTATAATTTGACAGTGAAGAAGATAATCTATCTCCTCTGATCACCAGAGATGGCTTTTATTTATGTTGTAGTCTAAAATTACTAATCATTTCCATACATATAAAAAGAAAATGACGTCTATTTATATTATACGCATATGTCAGACTTAAGAGAACTGTATTGTCACTTATTTGACAGCCGACATACATGCATTTCCGTTGACTCAATTTGTCCCATACATTCGGATTAATACATTCGATCAGAAATGCATAATACATTGCATTATGCATTTCTGATGCGATGAATGTCAACACGTAGCGTGGTCCTCACGTGCAAACGAGATAAAATGCGATTTTTTTCTAAATCAAGATCGAGGATGTAGGCCTAAGGATTATACCAGGTTTAAGTGAAGAGAAGAGATATTTACAAGCAAATCAGCAAGAAGTTTCACAGTAGAACAAAAAAGTCCTACTGAGAATATTTAACTCGGGATAGTATTCGAATTGAATCATCAATAAAGATATATTGTGGCTCGTGCTAATGATTGATTTGGTGTGGTTAAATGGCACAATTCTGCTGTAATGTTGGGCCAGTGCAGAGCAGATAACATAATACGGCACTTGTACCGTTTTCTACTCAGGGTCCGTATTATCGCGATTATGGTGGTTGCGATTATGCTAGGCTTCTGATTGGTCGAGATGACCATCTCGGTTAAATGTGTGGTTTTATTAACGCGTACTAATGAAAATGGTATACCAGTTACTTTTTAGCTCATCTATAACTGTTTTGCTAGCAAAGTGCAGCGATGGGGCGAGACGGTATACATAAATGTGCACTGACGTCAGAGACGCGAGAAGTTCTGCTCAGTTCTAGAGCGAAATATATATTGGAATAGACCCTCTATATATGAAGAATGTTCAATGCACATCGCATTGTAAGAAATTGTTATACGATTTTAATTTAAAATATAATCACATTGATACGCTGTAAAATATAATGTTTAAATTATTTTAATAATACTGAATTCAATACTTACGCCCACGATTCCCCTCTATTTTGTCGTAAACATTGAAATATAGTAGTAGCTCCAATTCCATAGCCAGACTAAAATTAAAATAGTATCTTTATAAATCTCAAACAATAATTCACTTGTTATATTCAAGCGACTAATATAAAGGAGAATAGAGGAAAGTTATCAAATCTTAGATTCTTCAATTACCACAATGAAATTAGTTAATACGCTGGTGCACCCAAAATTATGTATCGTCCTTTGGGTATTCAAGAGATGACTATGCTCCATTGAAATGTGAAAAGTACTCTTCTCAAACTACAGGGGACAACAATATAATTATATAGCACAATCTATAATCCATCATAGCTATTTGCCGATAATATATTATTATTCAGATCATTGACGTTAGACAAGAGATCATTTACATACATAATAAATTATCTCTGGTTTCACTATATCCTAGCTGACACAATACATTGATCCCATGCTGGGTGGTATTGGCCCACCAGGTTACTCTTTATAAAATGGCAGTAAACAGCAAAATAACCTACGAGAGCGGAGTCACCAATTGCAGCCACCACACCGATATCATGGGGTCTCAAATCATTCACTATAAAAAAACACGTTTTTATAATTAGGCCTACATATACTAACATCATAACATTTATTGAGCGTTGGCTCAATAATTTTATAACAGCTATGTCACATTATATCAGTCAGTCAGATCAATTCAACGACAATTCAAATTAAGACTGATGTAGCCTAAGATTACTGTATGTATTTCATTATATCGGCCCTTGATATTTTCTTTATTAGTGTAGTTACGTATTATCGCCTGCACCAGGTCACCGGTTCGGGGTTTGTCTCTCTTTTTCAGTATTCGGTTTTCATATCAGCCCCTCATAAAGGTTCACATTTACCGGCTATCTTGACCCGAGAGGTATATATAGCAGGCTCGGTTTCAGAGCTCAAATTTCGAAATATGCATCTGGAGGCCAGTGTCATCTGACTCCTCTCCTCATTATAAACACATTCTGGCCCATTTAGCTTGTATGTGAGCAAAAGTGCTTTTAAGCCCTATACATTCACTTATGTATTTATTTATATTAATGATTTCTTTTAGCCATATTATATTTGTGACATCTTGTTAATGGTATAGTGAACTGTCAAAATACATTGGACAAGAGTTTCCCCAGAATGCAACAGTGGCCCCTGGACATCACAAAAAGACATATCACCCCACATCCACAGTTATCAGACAAGATAATAATAATATATGCGTTTCATACACATCGCCGCATTAAGAGCTAGTTCCCAAATCATATAAACTCTATATATTTGACATCTATTAGGTAATAATTCACCAATTTCTCTCATGTGGGCTTTGTGTTGAGACATGAATGGTTGTGTTACAGTGGGGGTCTAGAAACAGTTGACCTCCAGAATTTTGACAATGAGAGCTTTCCCAGCCAACACGGCACACTCAACAAATGTTGGTTAAATGTCGGCCAACGTCGCAGACGTTGGTTTAACATTAAAACAACATTGGGCCGATTTCTCGTTGGAGTAGTATCTTGTAATCAGTTCAGTCCATGATATTAATGCCGTTAAAGAGTACTCTATAGGCTAATGTAGGCCTACACCTGAATCTTTAATAAGCTCCTGGCCCACGGCCGGGCCTAATGACGCAGAGGAGATTGTTTTGAAGGCGTGGATTATGCTCATGCCTGGCTGATTATAATACACTTTAAGTTACAATCACACGTATTTGTTGCTGTCATGGTTAAGAGCTTAAAGGGTTTTGGTTGGAATAATGTTGGCCCGGCATCGCAGTAGGTGGCCCAACTTTATTTCACAATTGGGCCAATGTATCGTGTTATCTGGGTACTGGCCTTTCTGACGACGAGGCATACAAGTGTCACCCGCATAGCAATTGTCGCAGTGATGTGCCTCCAAGTATGTATACAGAATGTTGAGTTGTTGTTGGGCCATCGTCATACACGTTTGTTCAACATTGAAGCAACATTGGTTGACCGTCCAGTGGTTGCTGAAGATGCTGGTGTAGAAATATGACGCGCTAGGCCAGTGTTGGAGTAGGGTTGGGCCAGCGTCGTAGACGATTAAACGACTTTGAACAAACAATAGGCTGCGACGCTGGCCTAACATTAAACCGGAATTGGGTGGGTGGACCAACATCGTGGGTACGATGAACATCATCTTCCCTTGGCCAGTCTCACGCGAGTGTTGCCGCAGGAGCCTGGCCGTATCGAGTACTACAATCAGTTAGTCTGTCTATGTGGTCATCTTGGGGGTGTGTCTGAGATTCAAACCTCATTGGATGTTTCAGATTTCTAAAATATGTCATAAAAGGTCACGAATAATTGACCTCTTGTTCATCTGTCATGCACAGTTACCTGTTTCCGTTGCTAGATGTATTATATAGACAAGTTGGGAATCTCTCATTTTGGACAGTGAGTTGTACCAAATTTCGTCATGGCGGCCAGTAATCATATAGTGGCCGCCATTCAGGGAGCTGGGAACACAATGACATCAGCGTGAGATTCCGAGCTTATATATCTATCTGATCTATCATACCAACGTGAACAAGCAAGCTTTCTGTGAGCCAGCTGTCAAACGCTGTCTGATTGGCCGGTCTTGAGACGAGTGACATTCAAGGTATCTCGCTCGATAAAGCAAGGTATCTGCGTGCTCGTGGGTAAGATAACTTGTTGTGGAAGATGGATGTACATGTATTCATATCGTTTGAGAGTCAGACGTTGTACACAAGGCTAGGTGTCTACTGTTTAGGCCTCTATGTTTAATTTCTCCGTTTTAGATCAGGAAAAATCCAAAATCTAATGAGGGAGGGCGTAATAAAACATTTAAGAAAAAAAAACAGTGAACCTATTTTTGGAAACTTAATGAGAGCGACGAAATAAGAAACCTTTTGATCTATTTGAAAAAAAGTTATTGAGGGCGACAAAAAAACAAGCAAAAAAACATAGCTGGAAAAATGTTTTTTATCTCCTGAAATAAACATTTTTTTCGAAAATCGGAAACAATCCAATGCACGCGCTAGGCAGGAAAAAACCTCATGTTTTTTGGTAATGCGCTGCATGAATCTAATGTATGTTGATGTTGTAAATTTAATTAAATTTAATATGAAAGTGTAAATTAATTGTAAAATAAATTATAGATATACGGAAATAGAAAAAAGTTTACCTGATGTCGCCGTGTTTTCTCTGGCCAATTCCGGGCAGTCCCATTTATGAAACTAGAAAAACGTACGTTTTAACTTCATGGAGACATGAGTTTATAAGCAAATTCAAATATTAAAACCTCTTCCACGATATATAAATAATACAATATTTATCAATTCAAGTTAGGAGAAAAAGGAAATTTATTGAGTTGAGTTGAGAAAAACAGTGAACTTGAGTACAATAATCTCTACTTAAAAAGAATAGAAAACAGTAAAAAGAAAACAATTTGTCAGTGAGTACAATATAATTTAATGCGCTTTTTTTTTTTTTTTATTAATATGACTTGAACGATATTGCTATTGTATTGTACTTTGATTACCTGTGTCACAAAATCTGCAGCATTATAGCTCAACCAGTAATTTTCATGCATTGAAAGTTTAATGTCCATGCTACAATATTCTAAATATATCAAAATCCAATCACAAAAATAATAGTTGGTTGTCACAAAAAAATAATCTCCAAAGGGTCTTTCGACGAGGCTGTCCAATATGGTCGTTGTTCAGTATTATTGCTACGGAGTACAGAATCACTTGCTCAAAAATTAAAAGAAAACTTGACTGAATAAAAAAATATTTCTGGAAGACATATATACTGTTAAAAAATGTTCAATAAGCTGACGATACTATTGTATTATAGAGTATATTCATTTAGGAGTACATTAGCAATCGAAATATCAAAGAAATGTGAATATGTAGCTGGATTGAAGCTAAACTTTCAAAAACCGAAGTTCTCTGTTTCACCGATAATTTGGCAACTGTTCAAGTCATTCACGGAATAAAATCTATAATTGAAGGAAAAACAAAATGGCCAGAGATGTACACGTAGGTCATAATATAAAGCCTGTAATGAAAAAGACTGGATAAAGAAAATTCGGCAAATTTATCAATTGTTACAAATATGGAAGAAAAGCAATCTCATCACCATTGGAAAAATAACCATTTAGTCTAGCAATGCCTACAATTATAGATGTAGTACAAACAATATATGAACGCATATCTATAATAATTAAAGCGACCCTTTTTCTTATTTATCTAGCCGAACAAAATCGGATTCAACGTAACATACTAATATGATAATTGAGAAAGGAAGATTGAATATGATTGCCATACACGCTTTTGTTAAAACAATTAAGGCATTATAGTCTATCAAAATAAATAATGCTAACAACTGCGAATGCTACTTTATCTCAAAACAGATGGTGCATTCTTGTACAAAAAATAACATTTATTTCTACACATTAATTTTAGATGCTGTAATCTTCCGTGTGCAACACCAACATATCTTGCAGAAATTAACAAGCAATTGTTAGATGCCGTTTTTAAAAGTCGAAGCAGAAAACATATAATGAATCATTTTTTCAAAAATAAATTATGTGGGGAAAATACAAGTTACAAGTAAAAAAACGGGTATGAATTGCTGTACTGAACAGGTTGGATACATTCTAAATTATTATCATATTTGTGAAAGATCTAAAACTATCAACCAATAATGTCTTCAATTCCAAAACGATAACATGTCTGAGGTTATGCAGGTCGAGCATGTATTGAAGCCGTTCAATGAGAGATCTAAACTTTGTACCACCAAACATGAATAAAATAGACGCAACTTATTGAATGCAATTTATCAACTTAATGGATGCAACGTATCTGTGCAGAAGAAAATTAATTTAAGGTTAAGGTTAAAATGTCAGTTAAAAGAAATGTCGAGAAATAAATACAGAGTAATTATGAATATTTCGCCATGTGGATATCTTGTTTTAAAATGGGTCAAATCAGTATAGTGTGTCTTATGTCAAGAAAAGCATCACCTTATTCACTTATTATTTACCTGTGTATCAATCAATCAAGTGTATTCGCTGAAGAGACATGGAAATATGCGCAAACTTTCTAAAATTAGATATGCTATATGGTTATTAATTACCCTGTTATCATGGTTATGGAAATTATATTATTTATATTGTTGCATTTTGTATATTCAAATTCCCCCCCAAAAACATTACAATGGTTATCCATAATTTGAAATATTTTTATAAAGCTGAAATTTTTAAATAAATGAAAAATCGGAATATATTTAAAAAGGTCTTTATCATTAAGCATGCCTATTATAATTATAATATGTTATCTATTTTTATTGTCTTTATTTGCTATGTGTTTATGTATGTTTATTTTTATCTACTACCTAAAGTAAAATAATATATACAAAAGATAATTCTAAAATAAATCCATGAAATTGTATTGTAAAGTTAAAAACTTTTATAGAATGATACCAGGGTATTTACCGGTTGTATTGCGGCCATCTCCTTATCTTCTCGGTTTACATGAGATATTAAATCTGCGTCAGCTTTCTCCATCTTGTTTTGCCACATGTCCAGCCACATTGCATTTATATCTGTTTCGGACTCGTTCCGAAAAGGTTCCACTATACAAACAAGAATAATTTGTTTGAAACTGGAATGCTCGAAAAAATCTTCAGACTCAAACAGCAGATGAATTTATGTATTTGAACAAATATTTCAATGATGAAATCTTAGTTAGTTCAAGTTAGTTCCAGATACACGTAGAATTATTACATAGGTTTAAGTGTGGTATTTTACCCCTATCCTTATAACAGCTAAATGACTGGAACTAATTAACTGATCCACTTAGGTAGGTTAAGGCTATAGCCGCTGCCAGAAATATCCGCACAGATTACAAAGAAAAGGCACTAAGTCGTGTACATGATTGTATTGGGGTCCAACTATAAACAGTGATCTGAAGCTTTAAGTTTCGTTTGCGTTTTTCTAGTCCTTCTTATAATGTGGTGAATCCGAATCCCACGACAGAAGTAAGTAAAAGTAAACATTGTTATTTTGTGTCACATGTTATGTCATAAAACTTAGTATACAATTTATTTTAGCTAAAACATATATGACATTGAGCCGCTGTTCGGCTTATGAGACACATAATAAATGACTATGTAAAAGACTTTCTTCTATTATACATAGTAAAAACAAGCTTGGCGAGCGCATATCATCAGGGTGTGCAGTTTATTATAAAAAATAATCTATCATTCGCATTATAATCAGTGAAATCAGTAATCAATTCTGCGTATTTACTAAAAAAAACTTCGACTCTTAGGTCATCATAAATATAACATTCAATTAAAAAGTGTACTTCATTTAATATCTTATTATATTACAATATGTAGCCTACATATACGTTGGTCTAAATGTTTCGCGGGCTGACACCAGTCTCTGCCATGGAGAGGCATTTAAAGGGACATGCCCAGGTCTAAAATCATAAAAAAATCGGTGATTTTATTTTAGCATTAATAATATGACCATATGATGTAAACATGTCCATATGTTAGGCATTGGGGTCAGGGTGAAAGATCACCACGCCCTAACTGTATTTTCTGAGTCCTGCCTGATCAGCAGGGGTGAACAGATTAAGTTAACACCAGGATGATTCTTTCTTTCTTTGCTTTATTCGTGATGTTGCAGATAGTGTCAGATGCCGCGTACTACTGGCCTAGCGGCGGCGAGCTCGCACGTGGTGAGAGGCTGAGCGGAAGCTGACAACTCGTCAGTCTCAGATTCTGTCCGGCCCGAGCTTGGCTACAACGAATTCGGTCTGCAGTTGCTGTCGCCACACAGAGACTAGAACTGCAAAAGTTTTTAAATTTTTGTGCTGCGCATTCACCAGTTAGGTTAGATATAGAGACGAAATTTCTGTTTCTAATTATTGACAACCATGTCAAAAATAAGAAATACGGGAATTTCTTCTCTATATCTAGCCTAACTCGTAAGTTCGCAGCACAAAAGTTTTTAAAAAAATTTGCAGTTCTAGTCTATGGACATGTTTACATCATATGGTCATATTATTAAGCTAATATAAAATCACCGATTTTTTTATGATTTTAGACCTGGACATGTCCCATTGAGTGCCACATCTTAGCATGGATAATATGCGACGTTCATGTTTAACTTTACATAATCTTCCGTTACAAGACTGCAGACCTAGCTACATGTACTTCACTACCCAGTAATAACAGCACGTTCACCCTATGGTGGTTCAATGCTGGTCCAGCGTCGCAGACGGTGGGCCAACATTTACCCAGCATTGGGTAAAAGTGCCGTGTAAAAGTGTCTGACAAATCACGCACTTCATATTTTATCTGAGTATATATTTTAAAATATTATCGAGAAAACAGCTAACTTGTATTCTAATATGAACTAACCTGACACTGCTTGTAAGCATAACATTAGCAAATATGATTTCCACGCCATTCTTGTACACTTTACTTGTGACGTGTCACTTCTCAACAATAGACTGAAAGCTCCAATTATCTGTTGTACTTTATATAGTATCTGTATTACCATGATCACAAGATGAATGAATATGCGGGCCCCCAAATACATAGTTAGTTGTTTCGTGAAGGGGTATTAGATCTGATGGCTTTTTAATGCTGCTGTGTGTTATTAGATCGCAGATTGTAAATTGATATTGATAATTTTATTGAATTTTCAGCATTCATCATCATGAATACTTCAACTTACTGTCCTTATTAATAATTATTAGTAGTATTACACGCATCATATGATTAAATAAGTCGTGATAATGAAGCGGAATATAACGTTATGGAACGAGTTTATATGAAATAAACCACAGGTCTATGCTTCTATTTAAAACACAAGTGGTTGCCGCTACATGTATATTACCCACATTTACCTTGAGGAAAGATATAGATTTTGAAATTATAATAACATTCAATATCTTTAGATCATGGGGGCGATATTTTGATTGCTCAATTTGGCCTGCATGAATATAATGATATGATAAACATCCTCGCTGGAGATGGTTTTTATATTTAAACAATTTGTCTAAAGTAATTATACCCTGTTACTTGATGACGAATTGAATATGAAGTAGTGAAATATACTGATTATTATTCCAATCTTCATTGACATTATAACACTGATATTCATAAAGTTAAAACAACAGTATTTATTATTTAAAAAAAAAAGACTATTACAAAATTGAAAGTACATGAGCTGAATTGAATATGTCAGGGTCATGAAGGTGGTTGGTGGTAAGTAAGTCAAGCTGTGGCGCGTCGAGCGACCACAAACACACTGAGAACTAATATAGGCTACATGTACTAGTATGATAATTTTAATATTGTCCCCGAGTGCAGTGGAGCAGACGTTAACCAATCAGCAAATCGGTACAGGTCAGAAAATGAATCAGGTCAGTACAAGTGAGCAGGCCTACATGACGAAAATAAATAGTCTACAGTTCTCCTGATTACGATGATTAACTGATTACGATCATCCACACTTTAAGTTTAGCTATCAGGTATTTGACACACACACATACTACACAACTGATATATACTCGCTGCGGCCGTATTTCCTCTGTGTACACAGATGCATTTATGCGATAATAACAAGCGAAAAATATAACATAGTTGTGCCGTAATAAAAAAAAATATGTATGCCTATCATTGAACCATTAATACAAGCTTATTCTAATAACAAAATGATTGTCATGGTGATAGTTATGAACTGAACAAATCAATCACATCAAAAATGCCATCAATTGAATTGTTGTACTATGGTCAACACGGCCCACATGATTCACAATTGAGATGTTATCTTATAAATATACAGGGTCAACACGGCCCACATGATTCACAATTGAGATGTTATCTTATAAATATACAGGGTCAACACGGCCCACATGATTCACAATTGAGATGTTATCTTATAAATATACAGATACTATCAACGGGGATTGTTGTGCAATATAAATTGCTATTATTTCTATAATAATGAAAAAGTTGAGAGTTGTGCATGAAATAATTATTCAAATATACTTTTAAAAACCACGTGTCTACGTGTTTTTTTTCAAAAATTCGGTAGTTTAATAATAGTTTGAGGGAGAAAAAATTGCCATGAAAATTAAATTGTGAAAAATGTAATGTAGAGCCTAACCTATAAACATACAAATTGCACAACTGACAGTAAAGCCTCTAGAGCTCGAGAAAGATCAATTTTCGCGTCCCTAGGACATTATATATATTCGTCTATTAGTTGTTAATAAGTCGATATTATCTTTAACCTAAAAAAAAACAAATCACTGGCGGTTCGTAGTTCGTAGTTCGTACATTTAAAACTACTACAGCAAGCTTTATTTAATGATAAGTTGATGGCTTGGTTGGGTTATTTTCAGCCATGAGTGTTATTTAATATTATCAGACCTCTTTTAGAATTAGCCTACTATCACACGGTTCTATGATTTTTTGCACATATAATCTTTACCGAATAAATAAGTACGTCATGAGAAAACCTCACAAAATGTCTCTACTCCTGTTGATTTTTGTAGCCATCTGTTTAATTTATGTCAATCTTTGCAAATGTATGCTTTTGCTCAGAATAAATCATAAACTGTTAGTCCAAATATTCTGATAACTAGCATTGTTTGTTGACTCTTTGATGCAGTATAGATTATTAACGTGCTAATTAAAACCAGTGCAAAATTTGAATCTCTATATAATCTATTAGAAGTATCTGGATGCATTTTTCTAAGCAAGTTTCAAAATTCAGGTACTCGCATTTGAAGCAGTATTTTGGTCATCTTACGGTTTCATATTTACATTGTTTCAAACTGTTCAAAGATATGGAGTGTACATTGCTGCCTACTATATGCAATTATTAGTATTATTATTCTCATCTTCCGCCTCTCCTTTCCCCACCTCTTGATCCTTCTCCTTCTTCTTTATTATTAATATTATTGACTAATTTGATGTAAACATCAATATTGATATACTATTCTCCACTATTCTCTGATAGTTTACCGCCGCATCAGTTCAAATTTGCAAATCCAAAATGGCCTCCCCATTTCTTCCTTGGAGTAAACGCATCTAAGCAGAAAATTGACTGGTATTTATGCAGCCTGGCAATAAATACTTGATACAATCCTTATGGTTTTTTTCATACATTTGAAGTTGGAACTTACGTCAGCAACATTTTGTTCAAAAATATAATGAATAGCCCCTATAACGCAACCCCCATGAAAGTGCTAGGTGTACGAGTAAAAGAGATGGTCATAGGGTTATCCACAAATGAGATGATATCGATGAGGTGATTATCTGACTTTCTGACTAAAGGGCCTTCTGACTAACGGGCCTTCTGACTAATAATCCTTACTTATTTTCTGACTAGCGGGCCTTCTGACTAAAAGGCGGACACCGGTTGGACGACTCCATTCACAAAAACGACATTCTCATTCCTGGATATGTACCACTACTAGAACCAGATTCAGGTGAATTTATTTGAATTATTTGGATAATTGTTTTAAACAAGAGAGGTTGATGATTGAAAATTTACAATATGCAGCATTACGTCTCGTGACAGGGGCGAAGAAAGGGACCTCACGTGAATTGTTATTAAAAGATTGTGGTATATGCACAATGCAAAATAGAAGAACATTTCACAAATTATTAAAATTCTTTTCGATCATTAATCACCAAGGCACCTCTCTGCGTTAAAACAAAAGTGCCTATGCAATTCTACATTAGCGACATAACAGACCAAATTAATCTATGTAAAATTAGGCTGAATTTTTCGTCCCCAAATGATCATTTATATACCAATTCATGTATCGAAAGCCCTTCATGTAGTTGCAGTGCTGCTCCTGAAACACCACAGCACTACTTTTTAGACTGCTTAAGCTATCAAGATCAACGCCAAGGATTATTTAGTTCCATTAACAATTGTCTTTCTCCAGATTACCCACTGTCACTTGAAATATTGCTACGTGGTAGTCCAGACCTAACAGTTGATAACAATGTTTTTCTCACCACTGAAGTCTTAAAATTCATTCATAAATCAGCTAGATATATGTAACAACTTATTGCTACTCGCTCCACCGGTGAACAAAGGCAACATAATCACAATGTATTACAATGGGCATGTGTTTTGTGATTATTCATTGGTTTCTTTCTATCTCTTTCTATTGTATTCTATTCTATTCGAGGAAACCTCTCAATTAGCTTTCTGTAGCTATTATGTAATCCTCTCGAAATAAATATGTTTATACTAAAAGTGTCTATCTCTGTACATTCTTGACCGATTTGTATTACTTTTGCGTCATTTCGTACATGACGTGATATGATAAACCTATGCAAATTATTTAATGATTTTGAAGGGTGAATTAATAGTTCAATGTCAAAGTCAAACATAAAATTAACACTTTTTATGGTTTTGTATTTATTTTTCTACAATGCAATGCTTAACAGATATGGTAAAATCATGGCCACTCTCTAGATGTGTGTTCAAATTCTGATATTATCTAATTTATTTTAATTTGGCTCGGTATTGTATTGCAACTTGCTGACACTGGATGCAAAATTTTAATTGTCCCAGATGCTGATAATTATCATTTATAAATGTTTGAAGAAGTGTGTAATTCTGTCCTTCATATATTTTTAAAAAGTAGGGCATAGTTACGAGGTCTTTGTGTCACGATATTGCCACCAAAGGTAACATTCTATACACAGTTGATGAAAAGAAAACTCAAATATATTGGATAGTCTGCAAGACTGCAACCTACCAATGCAAAATACAGAGCGAGATTTGTTAAATCATTATGATTACCATAATCATTAAGGAATTGAAATTAAAATTAAAATAAAATATTAAAATAATTCCATATTATACAAAAACGTGATAATCAAATTAAGGATCATATGAATTTCTACGCTATAATAACACTATAAACACGATTATTGTAACACGTCTCAGAACATATTTCTCAGCGTGGTCACATATTCAAATCTGTGGGAACAGATTTAAATCTGTGGGAATGGATTGCAATCTGTGGCCACATGTTCGAATCTGTGGGAGCGGAATGCAATCTGTGGTCACAGATTCGAATTTTTGGGAACAGATTCGGATCTGTGGGGAACGGATTGCGATCTGTGGCCACATATTCGAATCTGGGGAACAGATACGAATCTGTGGGAACGGATTACAATCTGTGGCCACAGATTCAAACTAATATACATATCCTGCGACTTTGGTTTACTGTCCTATAAAAAAATAAGATTGTAACACATCCCACGAGGTCGTGAAAAATCTACAAAATTACATTATATGTGGTACATTCGTGGTACAAATCGTCGCCTCAGAGCTAAAGTGTCATATCTGCCACTCATTTGAGTCAGAAATATGATACTTTAGATCGAGGCGACGAAATGCACTCTGAAAATCCCATGCTAGTGATAATAAACCAGGTTACACCAACTCACTTCTTTCTAACCAAGATAAATCGAGATAAAGTCGAGCTGATTTAGCCAGAATGTTGCGTCGTAATGATCTGTTTCAATTGAAGCATGCCATTTGTTTGGTGCTTTAATTAAATTTAATTTGAAATAACAAATAAACTTGGCGTTCCCGGAACGTGGGAACTTCGGAATTTGGGAACTTCGGAACATGGGAACTTCGGAACGTGTTTAAGTTTATACCCATAGTATAGCTAGGCCTACATCTTGTTCACGACCGCGTGGGATGTGTGACAATCGTATTTTTATAGGACAAAAAAGACAGGACATGTAGATTAGTTTGAATCTGTGGCCACAGATTGCAATCTGTTCCCACAGATTCGAATCTGTGGCCACAGATTGCAATCCGTTCCCGCAGATTCGAATCTGTGGCCACAGATTCGAACTCCTTCCCACAGATTAAAATCTGGGGCCACAGGTTGCAATCTGTTACCATAGATTCAAATCTGTTCCCACAGATTGCAATCTATGGCCACAGATTCAAACTCGTTCCCACAGATTGCAATCTGTGGCCACAGATTCAAACTCGTTCCCACAGATTCGAATCTGTGGCCAACGGTTGCAATCCGTTCCCACAGATTCAAATCTGTTCCCACAGATTCAAATCTGTGGCCATAGATTGCAATCTGCTTTCACAGATTCAAATCTGGCCACAGATTAGTTTGTATCTGTGGCCACAGGTTCAAATTTGTTCCCACAGATTCGAGTCTGTGGCCACATATTCAAAATATGTTTATTTTTCAGATGTCCCTTTAAAAGCTCCATACTTTAAAAACTGTGTACGTACCAAACGCATTTACACAAAAAAATAATAAATTCTGCTAGTCGAATTAAATTACTAAAGCTTAAGATATACAGCGTGGCAGTAGCTGTACCTTGGCAACGCTATTGAACTGTTGGTGTTTGTGCCTTGAAGTTCAATTATATATAGCTGAAACTTGAGCTTTTTCACATGACATTTTTTTCTAAAGCTTTATCTTTATGTTTGACTTGGGCATACATCAGAGGACGTTATATGGACGCCTGCAGTGTTTGTGGACATAAATTATTTTCTGAAATTATCGTATCCTAATGCATGTTTAATGCTGAATCTAACGGTTTGCTTATTCTAGAACATTTTAAATATGGTACACCGCTATCTGTTTAGCAGAATTTGTTTTCTATGTATCATAACAAAAAAACAGTGATTTGAAAGTATGTTCCCCACTAGCGCCATGCGCTATGAAATATCCCAATGACTGCAGCTAATTTTGGGGAAGGACTCGTCAAAGGCTGCGTATTATAGAACTGACTGAAAATGGACTAGCAAATGTCTAGTCAATGTTGTCCGTTTTTTTTAAAATGTCAATGGGTCAATTTAGGAGGAGGTGACGGAGGTCTAATAAATTAATTGTGCTTATTTTCATTGGCGGCCATTTTGGATTTATGTCAATTACATCATTAATGAATTTTCAATAACTACTCATTTAGTTTTATAAAATATACATGCGATATTGTATTATTTTACTAACGTCTATCCTATAGAAAAAGAAAGTTAAAACCGCAAAAAAGCGTACCTTTGTACTTGACCCTGATTTTGTCCTATAAATTGATCTTGAAATGTCATATAAATATTTAAACTAATTTATCAAATAAAGCTGTATATAAATATACCACAAGTTCATTTAAATCGATCAAATGAGTTCAGAGGTGGACGCTTCTCTGATATTGGAATATTGCCAATGGAAAAAAGGACATGGCCCAAAAATACCCCCCCCCCCCCAAAAAAAACTACTTGAGCTCAAGATTTTTTCTTGGGGATATAAGAGACCTTATACTACATTACCTACAAATCTGTCTGCCCTCTCGTAGTTCCAGGTTCGGACATATTTTGACAAAAATGCCCTGTGCTTTACTCTAAAATGATTATTAGTCATATTAGGACTATAACAAAGTGGATATTTAAATATAAGAAAAACAACATATTTGGGTTGCTGTGACAACGCAAGCGTACCGAAAACCCCGCTTACTTGTTATTTCTGTAGTTCTTACATTGGACATCCATGTCTGACAATAGATCTCATCCTTATTTCTCGTTTAACTGGTTAATGTGTAACACATTTCATTTAAATTTTAATTGCGCAATTCTAGTCTATGGCCATGTTGACATATTATGGCCATATATATCAAGTAGCCAAAATATAAATGATTATTTTGGCCTGATTGTGTTAATTCATCTATTTTAATAAAAGAAAATGAAGGTTTTTATTATTTGTTGAGAATATAATGATCACTACGATACTTGATCAAATATGTTTACGGGATAGTTGTGTATGTATATATGTGTAAACTAGAAGAGAAACACATACTTGTATACTTGAAAAAGCCATGTTAAAACTTCTTGAACTATCCAGTGGTGTTAGGCACGCAAACACCTTGAATTGAGATGATATTGCTATTCATATACTACAAATATATCCGGACCAATCACATTGATTACCGCCAAAAATGACATCTGACCCCGAGTATGACCTTATTCAACTGACGTCACTCACCACCGCTCATGTAATCATCACCCTTCTCTCATCTTTCAGGTCATTGTCTGGTATGCACGACTTGTTGTCTGCGCAGGTCTAGCATTGACGGGACAAGATGTGTATGAATATTTTTGCATCGTGTTCTTAAATGGTCTGCACTGTTTAAACTATCGAAATCAAACATTTATAACAATGACATCAATATATTTATTGTCCTTAATACATATCATAAAACAACAATCAATCCTCAATATACGTCACACTTATGTTCACAACATTTCTTAGAATTGTTATAGTTTACAACAGAAACATCACATTATTTTGTTTACCATTTAAAAACGACCCATGCCATACGTTATACATATTGAGTTGCAAAATATTGTTTCGTTTATCCATGTAAACGTTAACTGAGATGAATTCGTGTTTTTTGTTCATAAAATATAGCATATTATAGAATTATTAAATCTTCTGACTCAATTATGCACATATTTATACTTCCTTACAACATTCCATGCAGTGTGCATATTGAAACAAGATTTACTTTCATTCGTCATTTTTTTCGCTAAATGTATTGGTGGTTGATAATATGAAATAACCCCAGATAAAATATTAATACAACTGAAGGCGTTGAGCACAATTGTACCAATAATAATACCACCATAAACACACATAAACACAAATATACATCAATTATACACATTAGAATTATTACATATGACAAATAATACACGTAATATTACTAATACAACTGGAGCAAATGGGGAATTGTTTTTACTTTCATAGCGCAACAGGTATTTTTAAATGAACAATAAACTAAAACTAAGTTTAGGCACGATAAAATGTATCAATACAATGAAAAGATAATAATGCAATGTATTTGAAATTGTATTTAACAAACTCGTCCCTCAAGTGAGAAGGTTGGCATTCTCCGACATATATCATATATATTTTACACTGTTCAAAACAGTATAATTGCAAATAAAATTGTATTATAATAATCACAACAACAGATTACTTGTCAACAGAGTACGAAGAAGAACTATTACGCGATCAAGACATTGAAAACGCTAAGTTTCAAGTTTCATTATTGAGAAAAATATGTCGGTGCTGTTATCATTATGTTCAAATCATTAGTAACAGATTTCTCTGCAATCAGTAATTTGGAATAAGTAATTAGCAGGTTAAACCTCAACCCTTACAGCGCGGGGATCGACTTTAGTCGACAGAATCTGACGTCTGTCGACGCCAGATTCTGACGACTAAAGTCGATCCCCGCACTGTAATAATTAACACATTTCCAATGGCCGGAAACCCATAACATAGGTATTCAAATGAATCAGAAAAAGCTAACTGACATTTGTGATGTTTTCAAATTGAAAGAACCCCTTTGGTTGCGATCAGCGCTTCAACCCTTTACCCGCCAAATTATTCAATCTGAATTTTCACCCACTTGAAGTTGTGTCTCGCTGACGCGATCCACAACTTCAAGTGAGTAAAAATTATTCAGATTTGACAAAATGGAGGTCAACTCTTTTCAAATCTTGCTGGTTGATGTCACATTTTATCTTTAACATGTTTAAAAGGTGGTACTTAATGTGCTAATAAAAAATGAAGACCCGAATATATGTGACACCGGCGGTTAAAGGGTTAACACTGTTTAGGGTTAAGTTATCTATATCTAATTTTACCCCACTTGAGGTTCACTCTCGCTGACGCGACACGCAACTCAAATAGGGTGAAAATTATTCAGATTTGATGAAATATAAGTCAATCTTTTTTTTAATTTTTCTGATTTTTTTTACTTCAAAGGGAATAATTAAAATGTTAAAACAATCATCGCAACAGATAATAGTTTAATTTTTCTGATTTTTTTTACTTCAAAGGGAATAATTAAAATGTTAAAACAATCATCGCAACATATAATAGTTGGGTTTGGCGGTGAAAGGGTTAAGTGACTTGTGATACACTTGTCACCATGCCAGACGTGGATGCATTGGGCATTTTACCATTAGTTTTTAGTGCTGTGGCGACAAAAGCACTTATTAACCAGGGCCAATGCATCCTGTCGAAAACGGCGACCGCTGAAGAAGTAAAGGAATGGGTTGACTATATGATTGATGTCGTTCATCAGATGAACAACAGTAAGGGCCTTTATGTATGTGAGGAATCTTTCGTTAGTAACCATATATTTCCAGAATATCAAGATGACGTTGAAGACGCATTGTGGGACAAAGAGAATAACAAAGGTAACGGAAACAAGCAGCGCCATACGTGTCACGTGGGCCTCTATATTTACTCCTTTTTTGCCACCAGCTTGTTTGGCGCCACCTAGAAGAGCCGCCTGGCGGCGTACTTTAAAAGCTAGCAGAAAATTGAGTAGGACCATAAGTACCGTTGGTGTGTAGCTGTACCAGGCGACATAAGCCCAGTTGAACCGAGTAATTATGTCAATATAGTCAAGGTTAAAAATGCACTGGTAGCCTGTCGGATACGCCTTGCCATGCAGAAGCCAAAGATGGTCACAAACAGTTATTATGGAGACCACCACGACTCCAGCGTACACGATCATGACACGTTTTAGACTACACAGATCTCTGTGACGAAAGGGGTACCAGACAGCGATACATCTGTCAACAGTGAGCACTACCACCAACCAGACGGCAACTTGAGGAGTTAAGTCCATCAAGAATCCATAAATACGACATCCATTATCACCTAACACCCAGTTGTACTTGGTAATCATACTAATAAATCCTCGAAAGAGAATTGTAAGCATATCCCATATAGCTATACTGCCCATCAACATGTATGCAGGGTTTTGACGGAGTCGTGAAAAAAGTACTGCGAAACAGAACATGTTGAATACAACTGCCATCGGAATTAGATAGTAGTATTTTTTCTCCAGTATTTGGATGCACACACGAAAAATGTCAGTTTGCATGATGTACCCAGGGTCAAATAGTGGCAAAGCGGCTGTCGTACCTAAGACTGTCTCGTTGAAGGAATCAGGTTCAGTCATAGCTGATGTGTTCGTCGAGTTATTCATTGTTAGTATCTGTGAACTGTGTTGTCCTGCCTGCAATGACGATCACGTATGGTCAATTATCTAGAGAAGTTTTCCAGTCATCCTAATTTATAAAGCAAAACATTGTCATGCTTCGTGGACCATTATGAAAAACAGCTCGGACGTTGTTTTCCATTAAGTACACACATTGCCAATTTGAATGATATCCATTAAACACTTCACCACTGATTTGGACAAAAAATAATACACGCACAATGGGCTAAATTAACCTTTATGTTTTTAAATTGTTCACAACTTTTTAGCATTTCAACCTAATTTGTAGCTGACTCAACAATAATACATATACCTACGTTTACAGTGTAGACATTTGTGATTAGGAATTAATGCTTGTTTGAGATTTAAATTTGCTCTCTTCCAGTCAATGTTTATGGTGTAAAAACTAAAAACGATTTTAAGCGTCGCCCATTGTTGATCATAATATATCAGTGCATGGGCAAAAATCACATCCGGTATACGTTACTAGGTCTGCATATGGACAAACACACAACACACACAATTGTCCATGGATCAATGGATCAATAGTGGTGTGTGGAAGGTGTGACAAAGGCATTGTATTGAACGACTCTGTGATATCTGAATGAACATACAATTAAAAGACAACATCATCAAATGCTAAAACTAACACAGAAATTGGTAATTAAATGGGACCCAAGCTGAATGTGACCCATAGAGGTTATTAAATTATTCTTAAATTATATATATGGGGATTTCATAATTTTAAATATGCTCGTTTCACAACAATAACGTTGGATACATTAAATCTACAAACACGATTGGATTTGAAATAATGGTATGGTGCATTTCAGTAGTATATTTTTATCATTATGTCAATTTATCTCATTTTTACTTTTCGATGCGCATAATATTATTGGTTCAGAAGCTATAAACAAGCAAATGCATGTACATGGCTGATTCTTTACAAATCGTAGTTTATGGGCTCTCCCCATCTTCAAGTTGATGCTGTCCACTTACTGTCCAAAAACAAAAATATATCTATTATTCGCGCTACTATTATTTACCAATTTCGAATAGTCTTAGTATTACATTTAAAAAATACATTTTTCTTACAATTTAGTCTTAGTATCACATTTAAAAATACATTTTAGTTTATAAAACTTCAATTACTAACAAACAGGTTTTCATGATATCTGTTGTAAGTCCAACTTTACCCAAATTGAGCGAATGACAAGAAACTCATTTCACTGAATATGAGTCTCTACGTGTAATACGATCAGACTATTTTAAATTATATTAAATTCAAGGTCTATATCTATATTAATTACCACAATGCACAATAACAAGGTAAATCATACTAATACAGAGACACATGTAATATATCATTTACAAAAGTCAACGAAGTTGCTGCGGAAGCAATTGTTGCAAACGAAATCAGTATATATTTATCAAGGGATGTCAAATGACTGGGCCATTAGATGGCCATTAGACGAACAATCAAATATTTGTTCAAGTTAAATAGCCTACGGGTAACGACAAATATATCTTAGGCATATCCAATACGCATGTTTTAAATGACGGTCACATATTTCTGTTTTGAAAAAAAGTAGACCTACTTGTTTCAATAATGTTACGCACACTTCAACTTTTATTTTTTTGTAGATGTTCCAGACTAACTGTTACAAAGTAATGTAATTATCAAAGTAAATTCTTTTGGGAAAAAAAACAAGAGGTATAAACAAAATTTTTGAAGAAATTTTATATTTCAATTGTTTTGTGATACCGGATAATGTAAAACATTATCATGTTTGGGTTCAAGGTCCTGGAAAGAGAATGTAAGCAATCTGATCTTTTTCTCAATATAGTCAAAAATAGACGGCAAGTTATAATATTTGAAGGCACTTGACCCGGATACGACATAACAAATCGATGCTGGCATTGGTTACAGGTAGAAGTCGACACATGAGACATGGTTTTATTCATCCCGGAATGCATTTAGCATTATCACAATGTCTCATTTGCAACAATTTGACATGTTTAAGCGAAATTTGACAAACACTTTAAACTGGGGATATTAGCATAGATTAATAACAATTGATATGTTTCGATCTATTATAATATGTATCACTCATTTTGTTTATTGCATATATATTTCTATTGCAAAAAAAAGACTCCAATGATTTTTCTTTATGTCAATAAAATATATGTCTGTCTGTGGGTCTGTGCTATACTGCCGTACAATGCCAAAATGCTGTATCTGCTTACTACAAGCAGATACTGCCTTTTGGCTATGCAAAGCCGTATATGGGGATCTTTCAAATGCACTAATGAAAATAGTTTAATTGATTACATTTTCATGTTTTGCATTTCCAAAGCGTAATCCACGTAACTTAATATATCATTTAATATATAGAGCCTAATTTGTAGCAGTGATCATCATAACATTTTCGTCGCCTTTGTTATCACATGAGGTGGGGTCTTATGGAGGATTTCAGAATTTCTTAGTCAACTGATTTTCTCTATGAGGTCGGGAATGTTTTTCTTCGATTGTAGCTCCGATTATGTGGTACTAACTGGGTCGTGATTGAAATAGTATAAATTAAACAATATAGTGAATTAAAGTAAGCTATAATGATTTTGTGCGAGGGCCATGGCCTGTGTAAATTGCACAAATAATTATTAGCCACCATTATTACTTTTACTAAGTTGCTAAGTTTGCACCATATAAAACAAGTAATAATTTAACCACTTTAGCCTCCAAATAAAAAATAATGTTTTTCCAGGTTTGACAGTTATGACAATATCTCTGCAATATTTATTTTTGGAACGAAAATAACTGCTAATATAGCAGAAATGTCATGTTATATTATCATACCATTTTAGAGATTAAAAGGTGAAATTTAAATAACAGAAAAGCTGTGTACAGAAAGTACACAAATATGTAAGCACAGAACGGGAGGGGAGTGACGATATGTCGTCAAGCATAGCAACCACAAAGGAGATCGGTGCAAAACATTGGTAACAACCCTAACTTGGCAGACGTGTATTTTGATTCAAACTTTTATTATTTAAAAAAAATATATTTCGAACACAAAAACAATATTAAAAAATTATATTTCTGTTCATGAATATTCCGAATGATAAACATGACAAATGATCATGTCATTAGACTATAATATTTAGTAATATTATTTATATAGTATATATATTATTTCCATTGCCTTTGTCTTGGTTTTCTTCACCCGTATCTACCCTTGCACACGTGTCACCTGCCAGCAGATACGAGAAGATGAGCCAATGATGGGGTAATGCTGGACCAGCATTACAAACCTTGGACCAGCATTACACTATAATTGAGTCGACGTCTCGTGTTAGCTGGGCGTCACCTGTTGTTTGTAAGCAATGAATATGCATACTTGTTTATATGGGCGCATCATCCCCTGAGGTACCAAAGGGAAGAAGACAATTAAAAAGTATTGATAATTAACCAACAAATTATTGGATAAAAAAAGAAGTAAACCTCTGTCGATACTTGTTTTTCTGATTTTTAGGATGTAAAGTATGAATTGTTTTTAATGGGATTAATGTCATAATTACTCGTCGTAATATGGTAAAATCATACTTGATAGATGGCAAAAGCATTAGTTCCAACTCCCAATACCGGGGGACAGCACTGAGAGCGATTTCACGTTTTGGGGAGAGTTGACTATCTTATTGTACATGGTCTTTGGCTACCTGTTGAGCGGATTGCCACATTTATTGTACTTGCATGATACTATATTAGATTTTTTTAAATCCCATTAAATTTTACCATTACCTTATAGCATACTCCAGTTACTGTAGCATAATTATCCACTTGTATATATTTTTAGGTTTCTTCGCTTTCCAGAGTGTCTTTTTTTGTTTTTGCTACTATATATAACTAGTATGTTATACATAGTAGCTATTTTATCTCTGGTTTTGGTGCGTAAAAGAAAATGATAGACCCCTATGTTATCTTGGCAATGCCTTTTAATTATGTCTCCCTCCTGTACACAGAGGTGGGGACATATTGTTTCACCCTTGTCTGTGTAGGGATTCATTTCTCTCCAGCGCTTTCTATCGTACAGGCGGACAAACACGAGAAGTTGACCCAATGGTGGGCCAAAGTTGTATAACATTTGTACAACGCCGGCCCAAAGTCTTCGACGTTGGACCAACATTGTATGAATATTATACAAATGTTTTGGGTTTACTGATAGAACGCAGCCAAGCAACCGACATGGGCTTAGACACTTCTGACGGTAAAAGTCAATCCCCGCACTGAAAGGGTTAAACACTTCTGATGGTAACTTCTACAGGTCGCAAGCACTTCATATTGGTCCATCGTCGCCGACTATGTATCAAAGTTGAGTCAACATAGGCCTAGATATGTCGTGTCAGCTGGGATTCGTGACGACAACATCAAACTGATTGCGTGCATGAGTTTCTATCCCATCTTACACTTCAAATTATTAGAGCGATCTAGGGCGGTGGCCCTGGTGCAGTGGTTAAGCCTGCCTGCCTGGAAAGTCGGAGATGGCGGGCTCGTCCCCCGCTCTGGCATTCAAGTTTAAATAAAAAAATGTTTCTCTCCCGCTCACTCGTTAGGATTCAGTATTATGGGGAGCCGCTGTGTGCGAGAGGTAGCATGCTCGACCTCAGACCGACAGGATTCGAATTTCGGATCATGTGTCTACTTTGGAACGTTAATAGGAACTTGCATGGTTTTGTTTCATTTCGTTTGGTAATTTGCTTTTATTAGTCATTAGTTATCAGAAATATACTACCATTGCATAACAATTCTGTGAAAAGCAGTGATATGTCACCAGAAATCCTTTTGAATGGCCATTCGGTGAAAAAAAATTATATAAGACCCCCTCCCCCGCATTTCATTGTATCAGATAACTAGGTGAAAACATCGCAGGCCAAAGCCATTGTGTTTCACGGAATAACATTCAGGTGTCAGAGCTACTACGACTTGCACGTGTTATATTTGTCACGTTATTGTCTCTCTTCTGTACCCTTTTACTAGGCCTAGACCAGGGGCGGCTCCAGAAAAAAATCTGACAGGGTTCCAACCATTTTCAGGTTGATTTTTGATTTAATGACTTTTCGTAAAGTCTACAATATTTTCAATATTTTTTTCTTCGGTATTCAGGCCTAACAGATAAGCCTATAGTCACTGAGTTGTGGAAGGTCACCTTTGACTGACGCTTAAAATTTCAGCTTTCACGCCTGAGTAACTAAGTCAGCCGTGAAAGCTAAACTCCCCTCATCCATCGTTTAGTTATCACAAGTATAGGCGTAGCCCACTTCCCCTTAGTTACGTAATACCAATTACGGAAATAACTATTCACGACACGTTGGTTTAATGCTGGGTCAGCGCCGGAGATACCAGGCCAACGTTGAGTTGGGGTAACATCCAGCGTTAGTGGCAATGGACTCTCAAGCTGGTATTGTTACACAAACACATTACTGTAGTAAGCTAACTAGTAAGGCTAACTAGCAATCCAATCACTGACTGATATCATCAATAACTAAACAAATTGATGATGTATTTTATTCTCAAGTTATTTGTTTTTACGCTCACGCACTATCAGCTAATATATAAGATATGTACACATGTACATTGTTATTGGGTCTTCATAGAGACTGTAGTTAAAACTCACTGTAGTCATTTTCGATTACAGGTACATGTAGCGCTATTATAATAATAATTTACTCAAAGCTTCTTAAATTCCCTGATTTGTTCTCTTCGAGCAATTCGCGAAAACTAAAACTTCGCGAAAATCACCAGATCTATACCAGTACAAAAAGTATAAACAAGTATTAAAAAAATGACTTAAAGGTAAACAAAACAAACGTACTACAATTTTAATGTGTAGAGCGCCTTCAAAGCTACATGTAGGTGTATTTAATTTATTGAAGTCTTTGGATACAAAGGGCGGTGTGAATGTTATGCAATAGTCGGTCCCCAATGACAACCAATTTGCATTTGTAGGCCTATACTGCCGTGCAAAGCCATAAGACAGTATCTACCTCCGCTACAAGTAAGCAGATACTGCCTTTTGGCTTTCTAGAGCAGTGTACATTATGATTTGGCAGGGCTGTTAATTACACGTGCTGCCCGTGTCACCCCACCCTCTCACACCTCCTAGTGACAGGGTTTATCTTGAGATCAATGAAACAGCCTAATTGACCAACAACGAAAGATTGGCTATCAGTTGTGTTTTGGAACCCTGTCATCAAAACGGTGACAGGGTTCTAATCCCCCCAAAAAATCAATTAATTTACCGTTTTTTAGGTCTCAAACCCTGTAATTTGTTAGAATTGAAAACGCTGACAGGGTTCTGGAACCCTGTCAATCCGGGCTAAATCCGCCCCTATAGACCCTCTTACTTAATAGCAGGGTGACTATTAAAAACATTTCTTTTTTCAGGCATTGCTAAAGACCACAAGAGTTCATGGAGATGGATGGACATCGAGTCAGAAAGTAACGCGCAGTTAAATCGAGGCAACGTAAAGGAAGTAACAGTTACACAGGTATCCCTTGAACGAATAATTGACCGCTAGCTTGGCTATTCTTTACTAATTTTTTTTTTATTATTTATTTGTCATAAAGAAGCTATATTAAGGATAACAATTTCACTTTTCGAAGCATTTCTAGTATTCATTCTTGCCTTACTGTTTTTTATTTAAATTCCACTAACCTGATAATATGTTTTTTACAGGAAATTTATTTTCTCCTACACTGTCACAATAGTTTTTTATGACATCGAAATGCAACGTTGCTCACCAAAGACATAGCTTTTCCTTTTTATCCATCTTTGTATTGTGAGACAGCTGCCTAGCAGCTCGTCCCTGGGTGAGTGTAATAAACAATTGGGTATTTTCCAGAGCCTTGCACATCGTTTAGCACGATTGTTTTATTGCAGTTTATTATAGAAAATTATGTATAGAATTCAAATCTGAACTGAGCCAAAATGGACTGTTGATGAAAATAATAACAAACACGTCTATGACGGCCGTTTATCTCAAAGCCGCATATAAAAAAAACTTTGTTATAGAGTGTATAATATATTATTTCAAACGGATTGGTGTCTAGTTCATTTCTCATCAACATTGATATATCTTCATCTCTGATGAAAGTACCCTAGACATTGTATTGTGAGTAAAATGCATTTGTTGTGGTGTCTATCTTAGTACTTTTGTACGCTCGACATAGTGGTATGGCCAGAAAGCACCGTAGATATTGCATTTTGAGTAAAATCCAAAATAGCCGCCATTTTTCCAAGGCCAAACAATTAATATTATATTAATATCATTTTCGACAGAATTAGATTCACGATTTTGGAGTCTATCTTAGGGTTCTAGGTACGCTCACCTAGTGGTGCAGCCAGAGATCATCTTGGATGCCGGTTTTTAGGTAAAAGCCAATATAGATGTCTGCCATTATTTCAAAGTTAAACAACAAAGTATTATCATTTTCGACATAATTGAAGCAGGTTTAAGATTTCAATGTTTATAATGGGATCTTCAGATACACGTCACATAGTTTTGTCGATGTCGCTGCCTGCCGTGCAGAGTCCAGCTTGAAGCGGGATTTTCCGAGAAACATCATGTTTCTCCCCTCTCACTCTTGGGAGATTGTTTCGATGTTGTGTCCTAATTGGGAAAATGCTTCACTTGACTCGGGTGAAAATGAGTACCTGATAAGGCAGAGATGACAATGTGTACGATAAGTTCAATGCGCCGAAATGGCTTCCCGACTGTACGCTCTCTGTGGAATTGAAATAGCACACGAATGAACAGGTCCAGTGACAAGGGGGTAAAATGTAAAGTCGAATGATAGGTCTTCATACTTGATATCAGACTATAAACCTGCACCTTTACCTTTACCTTTATAGTGGTGTGGCCATCAACCACCTTAGACATCGCATTGTAAGTGGTATTCAAGATAAAAAAAAAATTGATATCAATTTGAATGAAATGGAAGCAGATTTTTGGTTTCAGGGATGCCGATATAATGGAGAGTCCAGAAAACAATATCGACATTGCACTGTGGGTAAAATCTAAGATGATCGGGATGTGTCTAGGTTGATTAAATTGATAGCATTTTTGACAGAATGGAAACAGAATTGTGATTTTGGCTCTGGAATGTGTTTTTACAATAGGCCCTATGCCCAATATAATGGTGTGGTCAAAACATTTTAACGAGACATTGTAGTTAAAATACAATTGTGTATTTTTAGATTTGTCCAACCAAGGAGTTTAAAAGATAAAGGTGTGTCGGCAATATAGCCAGGCATTTATTGTAACATTTGGGAGAATCGCCATTTTTCTAACGTCATATAATATGTAAATGATATTATTTTTGACACAAAAGAAGCAGGTGCATGATGTCGGTGTCTACCATAGGCGTTTCAAGGTATAATGTGTGGCCAGTGTGGGTAAACTCCATGATTATTACTATTTGTCTAAGGTCAAATAATACATTGGTATCATTTGCGTTGGGGAACTGAGATGGTTACTATATTAGTAGCTTGTTTTCGCCCCCACCTGGGACAGGGCAGTAGGAATCTGTTCCGTCTGGTGCATGCTGCATGGCACTAGTCTACAACGATCATCCAAGGGAAGCTGAGCCTCTACGTGTCTGGCTATAATTTTCGCACGGATTGCAATTGGCTTACCCTGGTCCCACCACTCAGCAGCCGTTCCAAAGCAGCTCCCGCACCAGTTTAGGTACTGCTATTGGCCTTGGTGGGGCCTTAAACATGTTATACTCTGACAATAGTATGTTTGACTCTAGGTCTCTCACGTGTTACTCTCAGCGAAGCTGTGCGGCCACAGTTTTTCGGCATTAAATTACAAAACCAAGTCCACGACCGGCTGGGCATGTCTGGGGCTAAGTCCCCTTGACATGCTTGAGAACCCCTTATCATGCTTATCGAGCAGGTGAAGGAAGACGCAATCAATAATCAATCATGCCCTATCACCCCACTCTCACGTCATCTCATAAATTGACTGCATCTTTCCAACGTATTTCAACGTCACTTAAATGACCATTAGTGCCGGAAAGCATTATTTTACTACTACTACATTACACTCAAATATAACTATGTTTGTCTTCTTCCTAACCCGCGCAGCAGCAACATTATATTTATGTTATCAGACTACCTTCTGATGGACATCAAATTATTCATTTAGCATGTGTATGCAATGTTACTATCGTTATGTTGTATACTTGGAGTAAAACAACAAACCACATCAGTTACTATTTATGGGGATACAGGAAGGTATCCTCTCTTTTTAAAACAACAAATTCTAGCTTTGAAATACTGGATTCGTTTGATCTCCTTGCCTAGAAGCTGCTATTTGAGAATCGTGTACAACTCATTGGCGTCTCTTGACTTTATTGGTGAAACAAATTGGTGATCTCACATCAGGTCCTTATTATTCCGAACAAACCACCGCGACGTTTGGGAAAATCATAGGGTAGAAAATGCCAATCGTCTCATCAAACAAGTTAAATTATGTTTGATTAATACATATAAAGTTGATTGGTCTATCAAAGCCCTAAAACTCCATAAAATTACGAACGTACATAAAGTTCAAATTTAAACTTTCGCTAGAAGAATATCTGTTTTACATCCCCGACACAAGGTGGCTGAAGGCACTATCAAGATTAAGAATGAGCTCACATATGCTAGAAATTGAACGAGGAAGGCATGCCAAGCCGCAAAAAAACTCTAGAACAGCGCATATGTCAAAGATGTACATCAAACTCTGTTGATGACGAAATTCACTTTTTAATGACTTGTTCCTACTTCGCTACACAGAGAATTAGTTTACTTGCCGAAAGCAAACTACACAACACTGAATTTGATTCACTCTCAAACAACGACAATATATTATGTCATCTACACATCGACCGTTAGTAATATGCTTAGCAAAATACACCTACACCTGTTTTAAAACCATAAGCATGCCACATATCGGCTCATAATAAACGGCTGTTATTACGTTACATTGTTATCTAGAACAATTATAAGTCACCTGTTTCTATATCATCCATATTTCATGATATGACTTAGCGTATTGCCACATATCAAGACGTCTGTTGCTCTCGGATCTTATTCTTTGGCTTTTTAGGGCCGGTTAGGGACGTTTCCGTCGCCTTTGTTATCAGACGAGGTGGGGCCTTATGGAGGATCTCAGAGTTGCTAAGTCAACCGATTTTCTCTATGAAGTCGGGAATGTTTTTCTTCGATTGTAACTCCGCGTATGTGGTACTAGCTAGGTCGTGATTGAAATGGTATGAACTAAACAGCATAGTGAATTAAAATAAGATGTATTGTTATTGTGCGAGGGCCAATATTGTAGATAATAAATCACTGGTTATTAAATAAATTTGAATCATAATGCTATTGTGTGAGTGCCATGTCTTGCGTGAATGGCACACATAATTAGTATCCGTAAATTGTATAGTTATTGCAGCACAAAGTCTGCAACACTTGATAATATTAAGGAATCTCCGGGCACATAGCGACTGTGCGTGCATGGTCACATGGCTCGGAGTTACTTGTTTCGCGGACTTCTACATTTATTACATTTACCTGAGATTATGTTTCATTTTTAAAGTACTATAATCCTTAACGTCGTTTTACTACATCACTGTACATACTCCAGTACCATAATTATGCATTTGTATATATCTTTACGTTTCTACGCTTTCCAGAGTGTCTTTTTGCTGTCATATATGATTTGTGGATCATACATAGTAGCTATTTTATATCTGGTTTTGGTGTGGGAAACAAAATGATAGACCCCCTACGTTCACATATATTGTTCAAGTAGTAATCAATTATCTGTTATTTTATCGCAATATCCAGTGTTTTACTATGACAATGCCTTTTAACATGATTTTACCTCAGTATGTGACACCGAGTAAATTATCGTGTGATTTTAGCAAATTAACCATATTGTATATACATGTACATAATTATATTCTATCATTTTTATGACAAATAAGTCAGTAATGACTTTTCTTTATGTCAATAAATATCTATCTATCTATTTACATTGCTTGTTGTGAAATGACCGTTGATAAAAACAGTGTGTCACAAAATTATACCACTGAACTCAATCATACACACAACAATTACATATAAAATGCATATATGAATGAATGAATGAATGAATGAATGAATGAATGAATGAATGAATGAATGAATGAATGAATGAATGAATGAATGAATGAATCAATCATTAAATTAATTAAATAATTAATGAAAGGGTACACACACCCTGATGAACATTTGAACCAAATTTGGTTCGAGGTGCTTTCTGGTCCCACCACTGTGCTGGACGTACTTGAAAAATAATAATATATAGACACCAAAGTGATGCATATTGATTCAATTTAGTCTAAAATCATATTAATCTAATGTTTGACCTTGAAACAAATGGCGGTCATCTTGGATTTCACTCACCATACAATGTCTAGGGTGCCTTCATCCGAGAAAATATATATGAATATTCATGAAAAATGACCTAGATACCAATACGTTTGATATAATTCAACACTCTACACTAAAGTTTCACATTTTTCCACCAGACTATCACGGATACCATAATATGCTTAGGAAAACATTCAAAGTGAACATGACCTTTAGATTATGCTCAAGAAAGTTCAACATTTATTTTTAAATGATATTTTACTTCTGTTCTAGTCAACGCTTTAAGACCTAATGACATCGGTGTGGTTTCTGCTTTTGAAGACTCTGTTACTGTAAGTTACTATAACAATGTGTATTATTTTGGGCGAGGCTTATTAAAGATAATCAGAAAACGTTTGCTCAAATGTACAGATTTGCGTTTGAACGATATCTGCAAAAAAAATAATTGTACAGCCATACTGATCATAATGATTATTATATGGGTACTTATCCATTTAATACTGGAAATTGGCTCATTATTTCTATTAGACAACCAACCATTTAAAGCTGGCAGTTGACTTAATACTATGAGATACACATCATTTAAATGCTGGAACATTATTTAGACAACCATCCATTTGAAGATGTGAATTGCTTCGTTATGTTAGCGATCCATCCATTTGAAGATGTAAATTGCTCGATTATTTAAGACAACCATACATTTGAAAATGTAAATTGCTTCGTTATTTTAGACAACCTTCCATTTGAAGATGTAAATTGTTTTGTTATGTTAGACAACCTTCCATTTGAAGATGTAAATTGTTCCGTTATTTTAGACAACCATCCATTTGAAGATGTGAATTGCTTCGTTATTTTAGACATTGTTCCATTTGAAGATGTAAAATGCTCGTTATTCTAGAAAACCTTCCATTTGAAGATGTAATTTGCTCCGTTATGTTAGACAATCATCCATTTGAAGATGTAAATTGCTTGGTTGTGTTAGACAACCATCCATTTAAAGGTGTAAATTAGTTCGTTATTTTAGACAACCATCCATTTGAAGATGTAAATTGCTCGTTATTTATAGACAACCGTTTATTTGATCTAAAGGTAAAATTTGGATCATTATCAAGACATCCACCCGCTTAAAGCTGGACATTGTGTGCACAATTCCACTTTTCTATGGATGAGAATTAGTGAAGAGTAGGTTTACTCCATCAGCTACAGTCTAGTGATAACGATAAGCACAGAAAAATACAATTAATGTGTAATTGCAGGCAGGAAATGGTGTGGGAGCCAGATCGCTGGCCGAGTGTTACATTGAGAACAGAGGTGAATCGTGGTGGTTAGTAGCCTTTATCATGTTTATTATTACTTTATGTTCTTACAATGCGTGCCATATATTGTTCTCAATTAGGGTGCCATTTCTTTCGCTACAATTAAATCTAGATTCAACGTAGGGAACGTAATTTTTTTTTATAATACTGATTATGTAATGATAACTAGATAGTGATTAAAAATAATATGAGCAATGTAAATATTCAACTATTTATGCATGTAGGTCTGCATAAGCATTTAGTTAATCCGTCCATGTATCAATCTATCTCTCACACCAGAGCATCTATTCAGCCATTAATCCGGATCTATCCATCCATTCATGCATCCATCTATCCATTAATTTATTCATTCATTCATTCATTCATTCATTCATTCATTCATTCATTCATTCATTCATTCATTCATTCATTCCTTCATTCAATTATTCATTCATTTATTCATTCATTCAATTATTCAATCATCCATGCATCCATGCACCATATCCGATGTGTAATAGTGATATCAATTTCACAGCATTGGTGCAGAAGGAGATTTAGGAGAAGGTATTCTGACTTTACCAAGTAAGTATCTCATATCATTCAGAAATTATCTTTTATATTGTTATGTCAGCATCATTTATTTCAGGTTAATCATGTTATAAATAATTTTACGGAGTCAGGAAATTAAGGCTAAACGAAAACGTTGTGTAAATCAGCATACTATTAGGATGGCTTAACATGACTTTGAAGCCAAGGTGCCACCGGACTAAGACCAGTGCGGACTAAGATCACTGTGCAATATATACCAATTTAATTTAAAAATGATCGAGTAAAATGGGTTACCCTAATGATGGCCACGATCTTCTAACGATGATCGCACAATTTTATGTCTAATTTGAGCAAAAATATTAAGAATTTCGGCGATCGGTTAAGATATGATGATATCTGTTACAATGGTTCCGGTAATAGACACGATCACTCACCAATGAATTCCGATTTACTTAAAAATATGCACCAATATAGGCCTAACATCATTTTACGAGTGGTTAATGTGGTATTAGGATTAATCTCGATATGCACGATTGTTTATCAGGATCAGAGTAAGAATGGCTACGATTATTTACGATTTGTTGAAATTGTCAGTGATGTAGGGAATGATTTAAGAATTGCAATTATAGGCCTATTAATGAGCTCACAGCTGCTACCACAATGAGGTTGCAAGCTCGCAGCATAATCGCAATAATATAACTCACATTTCACTTGTCGTACATTACTCTCTTGCGCTAAAAATTGCAGGCAACTTCGCCCAGCATGTTCTAAAGCTCCTTACGTTTGGCGGACTCCCACCAGTCTGACATCAGTTGCATAATGGTCGCCGTTTACATTGTTATTGCAACAAAATCAGCGACAGCATTGCGATGGGCTACGAGGTGTCGCCGGTTGATTGGAGACGACTGCTCTCAAACCAATATATGAAAACCCGACTGGTGCGAGACTTTTAGCATACTAAACGATTCGATTATTTGATCTCTGACCTGTCGCAGACAGTAGTAGGACGACTAATTTAAAATTCAAATCGCAGCCGGGTTTGGTTTTGCAAACTGTTTGTAATCCACTCAAAATGTCAGTGTTCAAACCATAAATATTAATTGAAATAACTTGTGCGGGCCGACCATATCACAATAATTATCACACAATTGCTTTTATCTTTTTCGTCATGTATTAATTAGGCTCAGAATATTTTTGAATATTGATTGTGATGTGGCTATATTTTAGATTTTCTGAAGAAATACAATGTTGGTGTAAGAGGAGGATCACTGGGACATGTTGGAAGTAATCATCATCTGTCTATGTTAAACAGGGCTTTTCCAGGCGCCTCACACACGTAAGAACTACCACTTAATGTATGGTAAAGATCATAGATATACAGTATATTTATGGTCAAGATAAACAGCATTGCTATGGTATGATTTCGATGATGTTTTTGCTGTAAAAATACAGATTGAAGAAAGTAACTGCATTTGATTTTGACACGATTGACCATTGATTGTCAGCTTCATATGAAGGAAAAATACAGTTATGTTTCAAAACTAGCCTTGTTATAGCTCATATATAGTGTTTTATCTGATATAGGCCTATCCACCTGTAAAAACGATTTCTAGCAAAACTTGTGTTGCGAAAATTATTACCGCCCGTCCTAAAACGTTTTGTATAACAGTTTATACATCATTATTTAACCCTTTTTAAGTCCTCACGATGCATTTAAGCATCATTTTAAATCCCTGTGAACAGATTTAATTTCCCGACAACTAAGGGTTTTAGAAGGAAAATTTCTATGAAACTCTTTTACCAATACGTAGCAATTTTGTTTAATTTTTCACTCACTTTAAGTCATCTTTATTCACTATAAGTCGAGAATTGCGACAGCAATTCGCGGCTTGTAGTGGATGAAGATGAGAATGAAAAGCTCAGGCTTGAAAGAGTTAAACATTGATATTGTCTTTTTTACATATTCAGTTCATATTATTTATGACAAATTATATTTGAATGATTTCAATTTCAAATGTTATATCTGTAATAGGCCTATTCACCACCGGAGCTGCTGCAAAGAGAAACATTTGAAAACAATGCACTAACGCTCTTATTCCTTAACGTTATGATGATATGCGCTTCAAAAGCTTTTATTATTATTATTATTATTGTTGTTGTTGTCGTTCATGCTGCTGCTGCTCTTGCTGTTGTTGTAGTTGTTTTTGTTGTTGTTGTTAATTTAGGGTTCACACTGAATAATTAACTATTACTAGAATATAGCATTATTCTTGTCCTAATGAATGACCCTTTTTCTGACAGTGATATGGACAAACAGGCCACGAGAATGGTGGCATTGATGAAGACAATAAATGACATTGACATCAAGAGGGACTGGAAAGTGGTCACCCTGTATATATAGGCGGAAATGACCTTTGTCGGTACGCTGATTACGGCATCGGTCACCCAGACGTGAGAAGTTATGTTCTTGTGGAAATATACTGTACCATTCCTGACAATAATTAATTTGTTAGTCTAAGGTTTTATGTCACATAAACGTATATATTCTGCATTTAATTACCTTGCATATTAGACAAACAAACGTATGTAAGTATGAGCTAGAAACCCTGAGTTTATTGAACTGAGCCGACAGCGCTCAGGACTCCCATTCAAGTACAAGACAACACGGTTCACAATACATTAAACATAAAACTTAGTACATAATAGGAATAATTAAAATAACATACACAAAAAAGGGGTGTGAGGGAGGGATTCAACTAGCCAATGCGCCTACTAGACGGAATTAAAACCGATTGAACAAATCAAATTTAATATTCATTATCCTGTCATATAAGACAAACAAGCGTATGCAAGTATGGGCTATAAGTGTTTTGATGGGATTATGGGGTGTTGCAGAGAGGCAGTTAATGGACTGATGCGTTATGAATTCTAAGAGAAGCACGGAGATGAAACGGTGTCAAAATCCGTGGTTGTACATACATTAATTTAAGTAGGCATTCAGTTGTTTAGCATGATAGTCAACAGCAGCGCTCGGCTTACGCCTCGGGCTGCTGTTAAGTATCGCGGGCATTCAAAAATCAAAGCATATTAAAACTATAGAGTCATAGAGATTAATTATGTCCCCATTATTACTGTATTAGTGACCATGCAGAATATCCGGATCAAATCCCTCACTATCAAAGGGTTTTGCATATCCACTGTATAACGAATGATTGAATGGGGCATTTTAGATGACCACTTTTGTGTACGTGAAAGCTGGATTTTCTCTTTCACATACAATTTTCTATTTTAGTTGGGCAGATAAGTGAAACAATCGTGCAAATGGTGATACAAGCACCAAATTTAGTATATATACTCATCAAAGTATATTTCTTCAAAAAAAATTGTTAGCCACCTAAATTTCAAAATGGCCGCCATTTTCCAAGATAGCCGCCATTGGCGATGCAGAAAAACTACATTTTGTCATAAAATTTGACTCAATGAACCGATTTTAATGATGCTAGAATCAAAATTTATGTTTTTGACACTAGAGAAGCTACATCTACCACTTTAAAGCATAAAAAATAATTTAAAAACTTATTTATGATATAATATATATGCTAATTTAATGTAAATTACATAAAATATACATCGTGATGCAAATATGTGATATAACTGCGCAAGTTTCAAATTTATTATGAACATGCGAAGAGCTGGCTGACATGGGTACTGAAAGTGAGTCATCCCACTTAGACTAATGAGCAAAAAATGTTATCACTTATTAATTTCAAAATGACTGTCATTTATTAGGATGAGCACCACGAAAATACACACTTTTATTTATGTTTATTATGATATATAGACGTCGCGTATAAATGATATTGGTGGTAATTCCTACTCTTAAAACACCCGCAACTCCCACTGCATACTTTTTTACATCCACATTAGTTGCTTCACCCGATCTGTCAATACATGACAACCATGAACCACGAGTCTGGTGAAGGTAGAAAACACTTCTGAGCAGACGATCCAAGGGTGTGCCAGGCTGACTTTCCCCCTCTGCCTCGGAATGCAGATACAACGTCACATCCAGTGAAGGCATGAAAAATATGAACTCCTTTTTGTGATCCAATCTGGGATACTAGCTCATGAAACGGGATCCACCATAATGTCCTCCCTTGTCCAAATCCAATTCACATTCTCTCCAGAACAAGTTCTTGTGGGGATGCCATGACAGAGACAGCAATGACAACCACATCTGTGGCCTCAATTATCAGTGATTATCAGTGTTGTGTAGCCCTCTATTGTGGCATGTTTACGTGTACACAAACCGGTGTATCTGCCTCTTTCATGTGTGTCTTTGCCCCTGTGGTGATGTGTCCTCACGAGGTCATCAATGCTGGGTTAGCCAGCAATATCCTTGGTATCAAGCAGAAGCAAATCAGTTTTCCATGCCAGGATTTCACATCTCACTAATTACAGAATACGCTCTTCTTACATTGCCAAGGAGAGATAGTTGAGCAGTGCTGCTCATGGTGCCGTTTGTTGGATGTTGCATCCTTCATGCCATATGCCTTCTCATATGCTGTGAGTAGACACCAACCCATCTTCTTAATGCAGAATTATCGTCAGTTAACCCAACGGCACCACCATCAGCCTTGATCAGTGCTTTGTTCTGTTCATGTGCGTGGGCAATCCCCAAAGCAGAGAACACTCTCAGTATTCTTTATAACAGTTGTCCCTTGTAAAATTGCTTAGCTATCTGTGGGTGATTCTGGCTGAGATGCGTCATATCTCTGCGGCAAAGGGAGATCCATCGTGCATAGGCCTAATTCACGTTGTTGTTTGCAAAAAAATAGAGTCAGATTGTGAAGTGCAGATCAAAATCTGCCTCCCTGAATGACCGAATCAAGGCAACTTTTAGAACAACATTCCAGTATTAAATATGTGTGTCCTCCTCCCTTCGTTTTGAACGCCAGTCCTCGAAGCTTAGAATTTATTCTACGCTGCCGTGCTGGCCAGTAGGCCTACAGTAGTTGATATATGCAGTCATCATTAATTGTAGAGACTACAGACCGTAAATTGATGGACTTGCCTACATGTAGTTCTAGTAACATTTGAGGCAGACAGAAAAGATCCAGCACTTTCAGATGAGGCTGAATCTGCTTCAACAAGAGATGATGTCCATCCACTGTTACGTAGGATAGTTACATTGGATCTCAATGCCCCCAAACATTATGAAAAAGTTGGCCTCGCCATATTTATCAGACCAACATTCTACTGAATTTGTTTGGCCAAAGCATAAGTCGGCTGGTCAGCAGCAATAACAGGGACTTGTGTCGGATTTATTAATGTCTTTGATTTTGTCCATCAAATGGCGTATGGTAGCCACAGGGTGAGTTGCTCACGAAGAAGGGTAGTAGTGAGGTTATGCTGATTTTGAAATCACGGCCTCTTTCAAAAGCCGCATGATGTGCTGACCAGGTCACGTTAACTGCTCCACCTATTTCTTCGGTGAGACTGACTTTTTCCAGCCATTGATTGTCGTTGGTATGTAGTGGTATGGGCAAGATAGTGTCTGGTACAGAAGGATACCGAGTGTGGACCAGTGGGTTCTTCTTTGAGGCAGTGGGTTCTTCTTTGAGAACTATGCAAGCGGTACATTGGTGAAAGACTCCGGTACTTCCCGTAATTCACCTTCCAGGTTCGAAGTTTGATGCTGAAAATACTAGTAGGACAGGAAGGTGGTATTTGCTGTCATATTATGACTAATATTGTCCATGGCTGATGTTGTGAACAATCCATTTCTTAAAACAAGTGGACGCACCACCCCATCTTCTTCAAACTGATGGCCTGCTGCATCACCCAGTTGTGCTGAAATCTGGATCACTCTGTGGTAAGAAATGCTGACCCCATTATATTGGAGCATATCCACCAAACACATCTTCTTCATGGAATGCTGTCAGTTGGTGCACCGTCTTTATACTTTTCGTAAAAATTGTATTGCAACAACTAGGTCTGTCTTGGATGCTCTAAATCTCATATGCTATTTAATGAGATGGCTGTAAACATACCCCACATCATTCTGGAAAGCGAGTACGATGTCCCGTCCTATCTGATGAGAATTCAGTTCAGGCATTTCAACCAGCAGATTTTCTTTCAATCCTGTTGGGTGGACATTTGGTGTTTCTATGCCCATCTGTTGGAGTCTCTGCTTGTATAATTTTAGAGGATCTAAAAGTTTGAATGTAGGAGGAGTCACTCCTTCATTGTATGTAACGGGCTCGGGAAAAGCCAATGGATAGTAATATCTTTCGGAAGATTATCTAGTATTCCTCTTTTTTTTATGGCAGTCTGTCTTTCTCTGTTACATGGCCCTGTCAAACGAGCAGCATGATACATAAGCTCTATAAGCTCCTGTGCAATGATATCACCTCAGATCAATTTTGCAAGAAGCCTTCCGTCATTCTGAGAAATGACTGGTGTAGGTGCTTTGTCATGGCATGTCTCAGTGCAGATGGGGGAGCCTCCTCTTCTCACAAGAGACATTCAAACTGGACTCCAAGTATTGTTCTTTTTTGTTATTTCTCCCATATTGGCTACTTGAGGCTCTTTTCTTGGTCTGTGATAAATTTGTATTGTTGAAGAGCAAACGGCAACTTTGGTTATATTTAGCATTGTGTATTCTTAACCCGTATGCTGCCGGGATTGTATATTATGCGTTTTCAAGCAAATTTCAGACCAAATGTATTCAACTCAAGTTTCTAAAATGCTTTGTGGCAGGTGCTTAGTTAATCTAATAATTACATTTCAGAGATGTATATGGTTTGCATAAATATAGTTATTTTTCGTCATTTGGAGCTGGAAATTGCGTTAGCAGTTCCAGCTCCAAATGAAAGAAAAAAGGCCCGATACAATTCGGCAGCATGAGGGTAATGTCTCCTCTATGCCACAATCTTCATCTGATTGTGCTGGGTCTAGCTTCATTGGTATATGAAAGATGGCTTGAAAGTGTTATGAAATATTTGCAGCAATCATTGAATATTCATCTTGCCGACGAATTAACAGGTTCATCCGTCTTTTCTCCTTGACAAAAACACTTTTGCCATTTAGTTTTCAATTTTAGTGGTAATTGAATACTTCTAATCATTTTCGATATGTTACATGTTTAACTGACCGAGGGATTGTCATGTTATCACCATTGACGACAAAAGCACATTTATATTATGGAATATACCTAGGTTCCGAAAAACTACATGTACTAGTAGATCACCTACACCTAGTCTGATCCTTCATAAAGTGTCATTTCAGTCCTGTGCGATCTGTAAACCATTCGGGTATAGGCCCATGAAGCCCCATTACCCTTAGTTGACGGGTCTCTCGCACTGGCACATCATGTTGATTCAGGGGCGGCTGTCTAATTGTGTCATACTGGGGCTCATAGACAGCATTTGGGCCAATAAATTGTACAATAGTACTGTATCATCGCAGTAAAACTATTATTTGTTTCTTATAATATAATAATGTGGGGTTAATAAATTTAGCTGATACTAAACCCTATGCTGAGTTTGACAGCAGTGATGCCACCAAGCACTATCCCCGCTGCTATGATATTGGTTATTCCTCATTTATAGTTATTGTCGACTTCGTGCACCGTTCTGGGGTCAGACCATACCCCCTCACATGGAGAGGTTCCCCACATGATGTGGCCGTTGCTGTGCACAAGCAACTGATTGGATCTACAGAAGAGATTTAGTTAGGTGACCAGCGAGGACTAATGCCAAGAGTCCATCTAAAAAATGTGGCTGACATCTGAAACAAGAGTACTGCCTCAACACCCCCCCCCCCCCCCCAGGGATGGTGGTAAGGGTCATTGCTGAAGACGTCAGAACCACGTCTTTTCAACTTCAAAATCAATGACCATACCATAAAATAACCGATGGCAATTTTTTTTTCAAATATAGCTAAAGACCTTATTTCAAATATGTATGGTCTTCGCGATGTGCAAAGTGAAAATCATGTGTAAAATAGTAATTTATAAGGGTTCTAAAATTAAGTTATTTTGTGGTCAGGAAATGAGACGTCATTTAGTGGTCCTTTATTAGAATGTATAATTACCATACCATAAGATTACCGATAAAAACACAATACAAATAAAAACGTTAACTGATGGCTTTAACCAGAAAAATGTGCGCAGCTAGTTCAGTGTAAAGGCATAATTATATCTAGCGTTTTAAATTTTAATATTTAAAAAAATAGTTATTTAGTGTAATTACCATACCATGGAATTTTAAAAATGTGGTTATTCGGAGGACACTTAGAAGTCCTCAAGGATGACTGGTCATTGTAAAGTGACATAATCATACCAAAAAGCGAACACGCAAACCAGTCATGTGCACGCAAAGACCTTAAAATGACCTCCAATCAACAAGCCCATTCCTGGGGGGGGGGGGGGGGTAATACTACACCCCAAAGTACAAATAATGCTTATTGTCTAGTATGTTAACTATCATTTAGCGTAATGTTTGTTCTATATATGCACGAAAAGGTAGAAATACATATTTTGTAGGCTTTAAAGGACGAAATTTGGATTCTTTATGATTAAAAACACACAAAAAATTATTCAAATCGGTCCAGTGATTGTAATTGTATGGCAAATAGTAGATTTTTGCATATTCAATAGCGCCCATCTTGAAAAATGGCGGCCATTTTGTTCTATATATGCACGAAAAGGTACAAATACATAATTTGTAGGCTTTAAACGACGATATTTGGATTCTCCATGATTGAAAACATATGTTTAGCACAAAAAAATCATTCAAATCGGTCCAGTGATTGAAATTTTATGTCAAATAGTAGATTTTTCCATAGTTAATGGCGGCCATCTTGAAAAATGGCGGTCATTTTTAAAATTTGCGTGGCTAACAATTTTTTTCGAAACAGTTATCACTAAAGAGCATATATGCCAATGTTGGTGCTTGTATCACTATTTGCACGATTGGTCTCATATATGCACTTTATCTGCTGCACTATTTGTTTTTAGAATCCCTACTCTGCAGAGAATTACGTTGCTGGTATAAACAGTTCTTTACACATCCTGATGGACAACGTACCCAGAGTATTTGTCAATGTAGTACCTGTGATGGATCCCTCGTCTGTCCTCAATGTCACCCTCAGCCGTGCTTGTCTCCTAATTCACAGGTAGCTAATTATCTTTACTTCCTGCTTTCAACAATTGCTGGGCCCGTGTATGATTATATATAGGTTAAGTACTTTCGTGTTTAAAAAGTCTTTAGAAAACAAATTAGGAGCTTAAGGGGTTTTGGTTGAAATAATGTTAGTCCAGCGTCGCAGACAGTGGCCCAGCATTACTTCACAATTGGGCCAATGTATTTTGTTAGCCGGGTGGTGGCCTTTCGGGAGATAAAGCGTCACCCATATGGCAGTCAGAAATGAAATGAAATGAAATGAATCGGGCTTTAGGCCACCTTTGTGCACATATAGGCTAAACTGGGCCAGGAGAACCTCCTGAGGATGGTGAGATGATTGAGATGACACTGTCCTCCCAACACAGGATTCGAAATTCGAGCCCTGGCGGTCTGAGGCCGAGCACGCTATCTCTCGGTCACGGAGGCTCCCCACAATACTAACTTTCACACGTGGATGGGGAAGAAACAATTTTGTTTCTTTCAAACCGCCGAGACCGGGAACCGAACCCCGGACTCGTGAAAGGCGTGAAAGGCGTGAAAGGCAGCGGTGCTAACCACTACCCTAGGGCCCCCGCCCCATATGGCAGTCAGAGCAAACACGGGACAATCACCCAATTCTATATCAATGTTGGGCCAGCGTCGAATACGATTGACCAGCATTGAACCAGCAATGGGCTGCGACGCTAGCCCAACATTGAACCGGTATTGGCTGGGTAGGCCTACATTTTGTGTACGAGGTGCATCGTATAGACGCGTACACTGACTTATCAGTGGATGTCACTGTAAGTTCAGGAATGAAAAAGACATGTGCCAGCACGTTTCGCTGGCAAGTATTGCACGGATGTTGGCCAGCACCGGCGATAGTGGTGGAAGGAATAGGCCTACACGTTGAAGATATACTTGCCTCCTTGGTTCTTCCAATAGTTATATCCTGGACATTTAGGACTCTGGCCCATGAGGTAAACCAATACAGTTATGTTTACAAAATATTAGGCAATTTTTTTGTCTAAGGCACTCAAAGCCGGGCCTCGGAGTTCGGGAACTCCTTTTCTAGTTGTTATATAATTCTTACACGAGAATGTAATATTACGGTTGATTATAGTATTACACCACAGAACGTCTTTTTATTTGCATACATAGGCCTAATTATAATTCCAAGTCATTTTGATATTCATGGGCCACTATATAGTACTTTTGTATATAGATATATAATCAGGTTCTATAATAAAAAAAACTTTCATATCTCCATTAACATGACGTTGTGTTTTCTGCTTGTTGCTTGTTGAATATTAATTATACGGGATTAAATTGCTTTTGCGAGGGAAATAGTGTACATAAATATATTTTTCGTCATCTGAGGCTGGAAATTGCGTTATTAATTCCAGCTTTAAATGAATGAAAAATAGTACCAAACACAGCACAATGTTGAAATATAATAAAAGCAATTTGAAACACACTATTTTGTCATTACTGTTAGCCCAGCGTCGCAGACAGTGGCCCAACATTACTTCACAATTGGGCCAATGTATTTTGTTATCCGGATAGTGGCCTTTCGGGAGATAAAGCATCACCCGTATGGCAAACAGGGGACAATCACCCAATTCTGTATCAATGTTGGGCCAGCGTCGATTACGATTGACCAGCATTGAACCAGCAATGGGCTGCGACGCTAGCCCAACATTGAACCGGTATTGGCTGGGTAGGCCTACATTGTGTGTACGAGGTGCATCGTATAGACGCGTACACTGACTTATCAGTGGATGTCACTGTAAGTTCAGGAATGAAAAAGACATGCGCCAGCACGTTTCGCTGGCAAGTATTGCACGGATGTTGGCCAGCACCGGCGATAGTGGTGGAAGGAATAGGCCTACACGTTGAAGATATACTTGCCTCCTTGGTTCTTCCAATAGTTATATCCTGGACATTTGGGATTCTGGCCCATGAGGAAAACCAATACAGTTATGTTTACAATATATTAGGCAATTTTTTTGTCTAAGGCACTTAACGCCGGGCCTCGGAGTTCGGGAACTCCTTTTCTAGTTGTTATATAATTTTCACACGAGAATGTAATATTACGATTGATTATAGTATTACACCACAGAACGTCTTTTTATTTGCATACAGAGGCCTATTTATAATTCCAAGACATTTTGATATCCATGGGCCACTATATAGTACTTTTGTATATAGATATATAATCAGGTTCTATAATTAAAAAAAAACTTTCATATCTCCATTAACATGACGTTGTGTTTTCTGCTTGTTGCTTGTTGAATATTAATTATACGGGATTAATTTGCTTTTGCGAGGGAAATAGTGTACATAAAAATATTTTTCGTCATCTTAGGCTGGAAATTGCGTTATTAATTACAGCTTTAAATGAATGAAAAATAGTACTAAACACAGCACAAGGTTGAAATATAATAAAAGCTATTTGAAACACGAGCAAATACGACATCGCATAATGTTTTATCGCTTTTTAATTAGCTGGAAATATTACATTGAACCTGGTTATCAAGTCACTGACTTTGAAAGAAATTCATTCCAGAAATAATTAATGACGAATGTATTTGGAGTCTGCAACGAGACAGTTCCCAACCCAATGAAAATTGAGATAATTTGGGACTAATGGAAAATAATTTTCTGTTCATCTACATTTACTTGTTATGAACAGATCCAGATGTTTGGGCATAGTAAATGAGATAACCAGGCCGGCTGTACACGCTTTACAGTTAGCTTATTACCATGGCTTAAAGGAACTGGTGGAATCAGGAATGTTTGAGCGGGATGATTTCACTGTCGTTCTGCAACCCCATCTAGTTACTTTGCAGACGAAGGTGAGATACATCCCTAGACC
>OZ024905.1:42920299-42947423 GCA_964017125.1 Flabesymbios commensalis
TCATTGGATTTTTTTTATTGCTTTAAGGCCCCTCCTCATAAACTCAACACAACCGCCCAGCAAACACTGCTTAGTTGACCTTGTGTTGTTTTAATTTGTGTTGACCGTCTGCGAAGGTGGTGATCACCGCCACGGTAACAAGCCATTCTCAGGCATTACGTAATAGGTGTGAGCGCGTGACTGTGGGGAAAGCGTGTTGTGAGGTGTCTTACAGTCACAATAGCTTGGACATAAACCATCTTGGTCGTATCCTAGCAGACACGAAACCTCGATATATTGAGCTAATGTCGAGCCACCACCTACGAATCTGGCTCTACAATGGGCCAGCATTTGATCAATGTATCGGGCTGGCTGGACGTGTAATTCACCCCCTCCCTGTGCGCGGTGCGTGACGGCCTTATCACCTCTATTGTTTATTTAGCCACGATGACAAGTGGCGTGGCTTGTTTGAATGACAGAACCGCTAAATCAAAAACCTTCTATCTCACTTCATTATTCAGTTACCATGAACCATATTTTTGTCAAATTATAATATTGTATTTTTATGTTGTTCCGGGGAAATTTGCAGGTTAGGTTTATTTCGAATATTTCAAAGAAACCCGTAAAACCGCGATTTTAAACTCTGACTGTATATACTTTCGAACATGCTCATATTAATTTCACAGCCCTTATTACTTATTACCGAAATACCAGTAATAATGAAATTGCATTCCTTTGCGTCTACTTCGCTTGGATTAGTTTCACAAATATATAATCAAACATACTGAAAGTTTATTAACCAACGTCGATTAATTATTATATTGCGTTACGAGACTAATATAATTACAGTTAGTCGGGTAATTTTCATTTTTGCGAATTGGCGAATCTTACAAAGTTGGTGATAAGCAGATGTTTACCAGGGCGGTCGCAGCAAATTGCTCGCTACATAATATAGGGCCTATATTTCTAGATATTTCCTATTTAAACAAAGAGATTGATTAACGTAAAATAATTCCTGGTTTTCAAGCTATCTTTCTGAACGTAAACAGAGGGTAGTACTTGACGGGTTTACTTCATCTTACGGCGGCTTGCAAGCCGGCGTACCCCAAGGGTCGGTTCTAGGTCCTCTGCTATTTTTAATTTTTATTAATGACATCAAATACAGTTTAGAGTCAACTTTGAGTTTATATGCAGATGACAGCCTTTTCTGTAAGTTTTCTAACAATATTCATACCTGTAACTTGGCGTTAAACAGAGATTTGTGTCGCATTGACTCCTGGTCTAAACAATGGCAGGTTATGTTTAGCGCAGAAAAAACTTGTGACATGGTTCTCTCTTTAAGGCCAAGTTCCGACCCCCCAAATCCTTTAACATTTTCAGGTAGCCACCTGAAGTCCGTCTCCACACACAAACATCTCGGTGTCACTTTCAGCAGCGATTTAAAATGGAATATCCATGTAAATGATATATGTATTCGTGCTGAACAAAGAATATGCAATATGTACTCATTATCCTTTAAATTAAATAGAGAAACCTTAGAGACTTTATACTTCAGTTTCATCAGACCCATCCTGGAATACGCCGATGTACTTTTAACAAATTTAACTGAAAATGATTCTCTTAAAATAGAAAAAGTTCAAAAACGGGCAGGTAAAATTGTTTCTGGTGCTATTAAAGGTACCTCATATGATGTAATAATTAACGAACTCGGGTGGGAACCATTGCATGTTCGACGTAGCCGCAGACAATTACTATTCTTTTCCGATATTGTTCATAAGCATACACCATCCTATCTTTGTGACGACTTGCCTCCTTCCGTACAAACCAGGACTGACAATCGCTATCAATTGAGAAATAATGCCAATTTAACCAACTACAGGCCCAGAACAGAAACATTCCGTAATTCATTTTTCCCTTTTACCCTGAATACCTGGAACACTACCGATGAAGCAATCAGATTAATCGACGATCATAATATACTTTTATCTAAAATAAAACATCCAATCTCTAAAAAAAACCCACATTTCTATAAATTCTCAAGAAAAGTCAATATAATAATGTCTAGATTAAGAATGAACTGCAGTGAATTAAAATATCACCTGTATATCAATCATGTATCAGAAACTCCTAATTGTTTATGTGGATGTATAGAAACGCCTCAACATTACTTTTTAGAATGTCCATTATATTTAACTCACAGAGACATTTTACTTGCATATTTTCGAAATACTGAAGCTCCCTTGTCTTTAAAAAATATTCTTTATGGTGACATTCAAGAAAATATGACCAAAACTTTAATTGCTGCAGTTGAACAATATATATGTGAAACACAACGGTTTTCTATACTAAGTTTATGTGAGTGACACTGTATAAATGTTTTTCAGTTTTCTGCCTTGCCATGCTGTATTCACACCGATGTAGCATAATTAAACATTTTGTTGTGCAACAAATGCACTAACAATTTATTTGGTAATGACAATCCATTGTCTTGCTGTGCTTATAATATTTTCTTATTTTCTTATTATTTAGACAGCAGCATGTCTGGTATCTCGGTCTGCAGCCCGCTGCAACATGGTGTTGCTGGACATGGTGCAAGCATATTCATTTTCTAGTTGCATTTTAGTACGTTACACTCTTATATTATGTTGTTCATATGACAGCATCATGTCTAGTATCTGGGTCTGCAGCGTGCTGCAATCATCGGGGTGGTGGATATGCAGGCATACATTTGACTATTTTCGAGTTGCTCTTGCATGGATACCACCTCAGTCTGCAGCCTGCTGCAGCACCGGGACGCTGGCCATGATGCTAGTGTAATTTCATGTCCGAGCTGCTCCCTAAAAGTTATCATATTTTACGCTGCGCTGTGTATATGCCAGCAGCGTGTATTCCAAGTGTTTTTTGATATATACCTTTACCTTATACTTAACATTGTTCATATGACAGCATCTTGTCTACTACCTGCGTATACAACCTATCGCAATGCTCAGTTAATGGACTCGCTGCTGTCATATTTAAGTTCTAAACGCCACATTGTCTTCAGCGAACCAGTTATAACTGTTTCATACTATCACAGTACATTTTTTCTTGCCCTGACTTCCACTTAAATGGATCTACACTGACTTTAATCACAAGACGGAGCGCTGCGCACCCTCCACCCCCGCACCAACTACAGCAGCCTGCACGAAACCAGTCATCATGTCACCACTCAGCGAACGAAACCTCGTATTACTATTTTGTATATGTTTCAATTGCTTGATAAAATATGTTTATACAAAAAAAAATAAAAGTTGGTCCATCATCTTCGACGTTGACACTAGATTGGCTCAGCGTTCAGTCAACGCCTCGTTGGTATTGTATCACTGTTTGTATGTCTATGATCGCCATTAATTTAGCTACGTAACGAAATGTAGGGTGGGATGCTGACTGTGATTACAATTGAGCCGCGACTCCACCTATTCACGTGTTGGTAACCAGAAAACAAGAGGCGTTGACCCTATGCTGGTTGTATGCTGGGCCTGCGTCGCAGATGGTGGCCCGCCATTAACCCAACACAGAGTGAACGTCTGCTGTTTGCAGAACGAAAGTTGAAGACATTGGGCCGATGTTGTATAAAGGATATACAAATGTTTTGTGTTTGCTGTGGAGAGACCAGGCGTTAATTACGGTAGAAATCGGTTTAAATTAGTCCAGTTTTCTCGCTCTTCAAACTTTAACAAGAAGGGTAAAGCCTTGAATACAAAAATGAAAACAAATATAAAAACAAACTAATCGCTACCGCCGACAACGCACACACGCCGACAACGAATTCATCGCTTGGGTATTCTGACAACAGTTCACCTTGTTCACTGAACAAACGCAATGCGCTACGCCCAGTGCTGAAACAATGTGTGGCCAATGCTGGGTCAATATACATGTATGTGAACGAGGAACAGTCTGTCACGTCATGTCATAATGCCTGGCTGTGAGGGGAGGATTAGTGGTTCGCTGAAGATGCTTTCATAATATATCTGTATAGCACAATATTATTTCATTTCGGAGAAAAATCGTATTAAATTTATGGCATGAAAATTGGATAAAGAGCGTATTATATTTCGAACAAACAGCATATTTTAAATTAACATCATACCAATTTATATTATACATAATTTTTATAGTCATACATAAGTTTGTGGACTTGATACGTCATGCTACAAATCGAAGGAGAGGGTTAACCCCCTACCGGTGCGGAGTCTACGGAGATATGCTACCACTAACCACATAGGGTAATTGCAATCACTGGGTGTTGTACAAACATCACATGATGAAGGTGTTGACAAAGTTCCCCAGAGTGAAACAGACTGAAACAAATCTCACATGTTCTGGTAAAATATTATCTAACGAGATTGTACGTACGTATATTTTGTTTAGCAAGCTGGATTATTTTTCTTATATTTATATGTATCAAGATTTTTCAGTTATGAGTATCGCCGTTTGAATTATGGCAGATTTATGACGTGATTCAAAATCAAATTATTATTCAATTTAGAGAAAATCACTCTGAGATGCAGATACAACCGGTCGTTTAATATGTATGTTATAATCGATACAATCTGTTTAATTATAATAGTTCATGGTGTGTTTGTTCATAGACTTTATCACCATTATTTGTTTATATTAGAGGGTCGTATCTGACACTTAATAACGGAGCCGATACAATCCTTTAATACCAAAGTGATAGAGGTACGCAGTCGTTTATCCCAAGTTGTTACGTTCGTTATAGAATTTTGATACATTTTGTAACCTATTTGTTTAGTTGTTATACTGTAGCTAATACTACTAATATCGTCGCCTCGGAGCTAAAGGATCCTATCTGACACTCGTCAGAGTGGCAGATAGGATCCTTTAGCTCCGAGGCGACGATATGTAGACCATGCATCAGACAAGATAATAACACAATACGCGTTTCATACCCAACTTGTATTCTCAAATCATAGAAAGTCAATATACTTGAGCGACATCTATGTGTAAATAATTCAACCAATGCTCTCAGCTGCGCGTCGGGTTGGAAAACTAACTGTTGTGTTATGGCGGGGAGCTCGAAACAGCTGACCCCGTGCCATATTCACATGTTTTGACAGGGAGAGCTTTCCCAGCAAACACAACACACTCACCAAATGTTGGTTTAATGTTGGGTTAGCATTGCAGATGCTGGTCTAACATTAAACAGCAGTGGGATGGTATCCATAGTCTTATGTAATCAGTTTAGTTACTCGAGCTGAATGCAATCAACCTGTACTGTATACTGTAGGCCTACACGTGACTAGATGTTTATTTGCATCATTGCTTTCTTATTAGTATGGAGGCGTCCCTTGCTGTGGTTATTTAGATATCACCCTGCGCATGCGAATTTCAGAGTTGACTGGGGGTGTAAAGCTAACGGTGATTTCGTTTGGATGGAGGCATCTCAAATAAAAGCAGTCACGTCTGTGGAGAGAGGTCAATATGGTTGTTAATATGGCTTTGGTCAATATTAGACTAAGCTCAGGACATTAACGTTTGACCCTTAAAAGTTCCAAGACCCCAAAATTTATGATATGTCAATGCCGATAATATTTTTTCTGAATTGCAGAAATTCCTCAAAACTACAAAATACGAACAATTAGAAACAATTAAATACGTTGACAAATAATATTGTTAGTTAGATAATGCATAAAATTTAATGACTAATGATAATGACAAATAAGTATGTAAAGACTTTTTATTTATGTCAATAAAATATCTATCTATCATCAATTTGAAATTTCCGGCGGGTAATCATGAATTCAGTGATAGTCATAAAATGGCTTTGGTTGTATGTCGGTTCACCTTCTATGACCTAGCTAATAGTTCATAGGCTAGACTTGGTCACCGTGCAACCCCCTCCTCACTATTCACCCAAACCAACTTTTTTTAGGTTTTGATATGTCAAACATATATAATAAAATGTCAACAGTGGCTGGTTTACCAATCTACACATGCAATATACCAAATAAAAGGAAACTAAATTTCCGTTCAACTGATGTATTGCAGTGGATTGAACAGGTATCTATACACATACCATGCATACGTTGACACATTTTTTCATTAGAAATAGTCAAAATCGACAACAAACTAGTCAACATGATCAATGGAATCGACTTTAATAAAAAATAATTAGTGGCCATATAATAATTGTATTTGACCTAATTTGTCTAAACCTAGATGTGTATAACTCAGTGTAACACTGAGTTGTATTTAGATGTGTACATCGCATATATATTTTTAAATGAAAAAATATTGCAACGTTTTTTATGCACGTGAAATATAGTATCATAAACAACGTCGCCTCGGAGCCTCGGAGCTAAAGGATCCTATCTGCCACTCTGACGAGTGTCAGATAGGATCCTTTAGCTCCGAGGCGACGATTTGTTTAATGGTAACCTAAAAAAGTAGACTACGTAATACGGCAGATTTGGTTACAAGGCATTCAAAACTGTCATTAAGTACAGTATATTCTAGCATGTATTTATGTCCTTAGTATTTAGAATGACGTAATTATTTTAATAGTAAATATTAAAAATTACGATCATTTCGGATTTTACGATAAACTATAGGTCAGACTATGAACAATGAACACAATGACGATGAACAATGAACAAAAATTGAACACACAAATGCTTGTTTCTGTCCCCAAGTCACACACAATGAATTGAGCAATAATATTGCGAGCCACAAATAAAAAAAGTTTAATTCACATTTTGATAGCCATTTTGTTTATTGTTCATAAAAGAGCAATTTTTTATTTATTTTAAATGTACTCGTCAGTAGCGCTTTTTTAGTCCTAATCCACTATGTTACGACAACTACGTTATAATATCATCGTCAACATGTTTCGCAGTATGCTTATAGTAACAGTAAATACATGAACAGACGGCGGATGTCTTGGATTTAAAGGTCAAATAAAGTTCATTTCTTGCCAAAGACACATGAAAAAATGACCAATTTAAAATCTTCTAAAGGCCATGAATTGGGCGTTTATGTGCGACAAACTATATCAAATAATTATGGGGTTTTGCCAATTTGAAGGTGAAGGTAGCCAAATATAGAAGAAGGTTGTGAGCTCAAAACAAATCTTACAATCAATCACCCCCCCCCCCCCCACCCCTAATTGATGATCAATGGTTAGAGCGCAATGGATAGAGCGTGGAGCTTTGCTGATGTCGCTGTCTGCTGTGAGATTTTAAACCCCGCTTGGTGCAGGATTTTAAGAGAAATATCATGTTTCTCCCCTCCCAATATTGGGCCATTGCTTCGCTCTTGTGCCATAGGAGAAGGCACTTCGCCCTTAAATGCTTCACTTGACTCAAGTGAAAAATAGATGGCAATGTGTACGATACGTTCAATGCGCCGAAATGGCTGCAAGACGGTATGTTCACTGACCAGGGGGTAAAATGTAAAGTCGAGTGATAGGTCTTCATACTTGATATCAGACTATAAACCTTTACCTGTACCTTTTACCTTTATCAATAATGAATGCTATCATACAGCACATTATTTGGACGCCTTTATGCAAAACTGGACCAACCACAAAAAGTTCGTTTTGAGATAAATGCAGTTCGAGTTTACGGTCTGCTGTAAATTAAAACAAGACTACATAAGTCCAGGAGCTCCCGCTCCGAATTAGAATTTGATTTAAGCAATTTTGTATAGGGTTAATAATGTAGTCCTAGTCCAGGTTAAAAATCAAGACGCAAGACAAGTAGGTCTAAGAAGCCCAGTCTAAGAGTAAGATAAGAACTAGACAGTCTGTCAGAGATTGCAAACCTCCATTGAAATTAATGATCCTAATCAGTATCCCAGTAATGGTCTACCTATCTGGCACGGTTTACCCGATATCAGGCCAATCGAGTTAACTAATAGCTGATTTACGGTCATTTTGAATTCGATATAAATTAGTTAAAAACTTAGGGTGCATTCTCCCCCGAAACCCCAAATTTTGTTTTATAGTAATGGACTAACATCTAGCACAGTTTGCAAAATATTGGGCATGTGAAAGTAAATAATGGCCGATAGGGGACCATTTTGAATTTGATCGAGTCAGAATTTTTCAAGATGCATCCTCAGCTGAAATCTCACATTTCATTCTATAGTAATCGTCTAGCTATCTAGCACGGTTTACCAAAAATCGGCCATGTGAAAGTGAATAATGGCCTAAAGGCGGCCATTTTGAATTTGATCAAGTCAAAATTTTCCAAGATGCATCCTCAGCTGAAATCTCACATTTCATTCTATAGTAATGGTCTAGCCATCTAGCACGGTTTACCAAATATCGCCCATGTGAAAGTGAATAATGGCCGATAGAAGGCCATTTTGATTTTGATCAAGTCAAAATTTTTCAAGATGCATCCTCTCCTGAAATCTCACATTTTGTTTTATAGTAATGGTCTAGCCATCTAGTACGGTTACCAAAAACCGGCTATGTGAAAGTGAATAATGGCCGATAGGCGGCCATTTTGAATTTGATCAAGTCAATTTTTTTCAAGATGCATCCTCTCTTGTAATCTCACATTTTGTTTTATAGTAATGGTCCAGCTATCTAACACGGTTTACCAAATATCAGCAATGTGAAAGTAAATAGTGGCCGATAGGCGGCCATTTTGAATTCGATTGAGTCGAAAGTTTTTAAATGGCATCCTCTCTCGAAACGTCACATTTTGTTTTATAGTAATGGTCTAGCTATCTAGCACGGTTTACCTGATAACAGGCCTATCGAGGTAAATAATGCTGATTGTCGGCCATTTTGAATTCGTAAGTTAAAAATTTTCAGGGTGCATCCTCCCCCGAAAACTCACACTTTGTTTTATAGTAATCAGGTAATGGTCTAGCCATCCAGCACGGTTTACCAACTATCAGCCATGTGAAAATGAATAATGGCCGAAAAGGCGGCCATTTTAAATTTGATCAAGTCAAATTTTTTCGAAATGCATCCTCATCTGAAATCTCACATTTTGTTTTACAGTAATGGTCTAGCCATCTAGCACGGTTTACCAAATAACGGCCATGTGAAAGTGAATAATGGCCGATTGGCGGCCATTTTGAACTTGGACGAGTTGAATTTTTTCAAAATGCATCTTCTCCTAAAGCCTTACAATTTGTTTTATAGTAATGGTGTAGATATCTTGAGCGGTTTTCATGATATTCCACAATATCAGGCCTGTCGAGGTGAATAATGTCTGATAGGCGGCCATTTTGAATTTTATCAACTTTAAATTTTTCAAGATGCATCCTCTCCTGAAACCTTACAATTTATTTGATATTAATGGTGTAGCTATCTTGAGCGGTTTTCATGATATTCCGCAATATCAGGCCTGTCGAGGTGAATAATGGCCGATAGGCGGCCATTTTTAATTTTATCGACTTGAAATTTTTCAAGATGCATCCTCTCCTGAAACCTCACAATTTGTTTTATAGTAATGGTGTAGCTATCTTGAGCGGTTTTCATGATATTCCGCAAAATCTTTCAGTCGGATTTACCGATGTTATAAATTAGGTCAAAGTGCTGGGTCAACTTCAAGGTCAAGATCCAAAAACCTGAAAAGGCACAGCTAGGGACCTTAGAGAACATGTATGTGCAATATGACTGTCATCGGCCCAGTACTTTTCGAGATCTGCTCCGGAAACGAAGTGCGCGTCAAAACGTCTAAATAGGTCATAGTTCTGAACTAGAAGTAGGTCAAAGTTCAAATACCCCAAAAGGCACAACTAGACCCCCTAGGGGTGTTGTGTGTAAAATTTGAAGACAATCTTTCAGAGATAATTATGCTCCGGAAACTAATTGTTTACGGACGGCCCAACGGCCCAACGCCGTAACATCATCATTTTCTCCTCTGCAACCTTGCGTATTAAATTCAGATTAAAAATATTTTAACCTGTCCATTAGCCACCTGGAAGTAACCCACATACCAAAAATTGTTATCCTAGCTTATTTTCTTACAAAGTTATAGGCAAAAGAAGAGGCAAAAAAAAAAACGGAGGTAGAATCCATAGCTCCCTCCGTCTCACCTACGGTGACGGCGGGAGCTAAAAAACGGATGAGGGAAATATTGAGTTAAACTAACACACGACATTCACATTCTCTATTCATGGAAAATATGCACATCTTGAACACCTCCGGTTTCGAGCTTCGCTGCCTAAAACAAGCTGTGGTCCAGTTGTGCATAAATAAGAATGACCATTTTGCTTTATGCACTACTGGACAAACCCCCATTTGTTGTAAATTAAACAAATACAAATATGTGTGGGCAATTTACCATAATAAGCACATTACAGTCTATCTACATCTTCTGTAGATTTATTATAATAAAAAATATATCTACCTTTTTAACGTTTTGGTCAAATCACGGGGACTGCGTGGATGATCGGAAAAATAAAGGTGTGGGTTGGTCCAGTTGTGCATAAATCAATAGTAATATTTTGATTTGAGCACAAGAGGACCAAGCCACATTTATTGTCAATTTAACAAAAATGAGTAAAATTAGTAAACTATGAGTAACGTTTATAGCTTATGTAAAATCACGGGGACTTTCAGGCTGATGGAAGAAATACATGTGTGGGTTGGTCCAGTTGTGCATAAATGAAATGAAATGAAATGAAATGAATCGGGCTTTAGGCCACCTTTGTGCACATATAGGCTAAACTGGGCCAGGAGAACCTCCTGAGGATGGTGAGATGATTGAGATGACACTGTCCTCCAGACACAGGATTCGAAATTCGAGCCCTGGCGGTCTGAGGCCGAGCACGCTACCTCTCGGTCACGGAGGCTCCCCACAATACTGACTTTCACACGTGGATGGGGAAGAAACATTTTTGTTTCTTTCAAACCGCCGAGACCGGGAACCGAACCCCGAACTCTGGCGTGAAAGGCAGCGGTGCTAACCACTACCCTAGGGCCCCCGCCCCAGTTGTGCATAAATGAATCGTAGGATTTTACATGTACTGTTTTTATCCGTGCCACCAGGTGGCGTGTAGGGTACAATTTGGACTTCCGGTTAATTTTTAAATGAAGGCTATTCATAATGTCTATCACTTGGCACACTTAACTCTTTTTCGAATGTTTGGGGGTTGGCTCAATTGTACACAAAGGCGTCCGTTTATAATTGTCTTTTTGAAGAGCTCATCCTGTAGGGCATCTCTCATCTAATGCTTTCTAAATTTACATTCCTGTTAATTTCTTCGTCATTAAATAGTCACAGTACACCTTAAAATTGCCTTTGTAGTAATGGGAGCTATACGTCACACTTCAGTTGTGGGCTGCAAAACTATATCGTAGATTTATCTATATTTGATATCAAGGCTCCTTACCCACGTGTCGGGACAATGGAGCATTTGTATTGTGGAAATAGTGGGTAGCAAATAGTGGGGTCTCAAATTAGTATCCTTTTATCTCTATATACACTTGACTAAGTAGTGCATAGGTATAATGATCATTCTTAATTTGCAGCCAGTCACCAGGTGTCTCTGGCATAATCGTATTCGCTAGATGGCTCTGGGGTTTTAATTCTTTGTTACTGAGGAATCAAATAATGTTAAAACATGTTTTTTTTTATATTATAATGTTATTGATTATATTATATATTTATTCTTTTGTTTAATGTTTGTATTAAAGTACATCAATAGCTAATTGATTTTTAATTTATTATTTTTATTTGAATTTTTATAACCTGGGTTATTTTTTTGTATGATTTATACTTTTATGACCTGGTGTAGCTATTGACATAGAGAATGCATACATTGACTAGATAACCTAACTTCAAATCACCAATGATATAACTCATTATGCACAGAGTCCCTCTGAAGTTGTCACAATAAATAATTTGGTGGCAGAGGACTGAGCATTAAAAAAGTGAAATATCAGGATTTGGTTGGGTGCAATAGCCACTTATGCTCGTCTTTTACACGATTCAAGATGGCTGTCAAGATTATCGTCAAGTTATGTTTTTATCTATGATTCTTAACTATAATCATGATAATATTGTAACATAAGGGATCAACCCTAAGATTTTCGTGCTAGATACTATTAAAAATTATTATTATTTGATTAATCATTTTAACGACAGGAAAATTTTTAAATAGTGTAATGCAGCTAACACATTCTATATAATTAATGATACATATACTCAGGACATAGTGTTACTAATATCCACTTTATATATTAAGTTTTTAAATCTCCGGACAAATATTTTATTATACTAGGATTGTATGTTATTAGAATGCCAGGAAATAAAACTTGTCATGATGTGGCATTATAATATGGAAAGAAAAATATTGATATTATTACCTGATTAGGTCAGGATATTATGTTACAATGTAAATATAGGGTAATTATTGTTATTATATAGATATATATATATGACATTTTGATTTTGAAATGTGGTAATAAAAGGTCAGAATAAGTTTTTTCAAGGAATTTAGAAGAGCTTTTCTATATGCCTTGTTTATTTCAACGACAAAATAAGGCATTAAATTTTACGGATATATAATTATAATTCCATGGTGTTTCATTTTAATGACAGGATGATTTATTACTACATGTATGGCAAGATATCACATTGTAATGACATTTCCGACGCCCTACTCGTTAATAGTTTTTCACAACTCTATCCTATATTTTCTACTAACATGTAGCATCATAAGACGTGATAGAATGATACTCTTTCTAATGCTTATATAGATCATTGGGCTCCATTATAACTATTTTTCTCAACTATTTTGACACTGCTTGCTTGCTGGCTGGCTGGCTGGCTGGCTGGTTGGCTGGCTCACTCGCTCGCTCGCTCGCTCGACCAAAATATTAAAATAGGCCTACACATAAAAAAATAGCGAAGTAGCAATTTTCAGTATGTTTATGTACAACAATATAATATTTTATTAGGTATGTGATGGTCATTTTGTATCCCATATGCAAATTATGTTGTCCGTACCGTGATACGAGTGAATGCTAAGAATCCTTCAAGTGGTATATCGGCCTAATTTAATCATTTCTTCATAAAATGAACTTCAAGACCTTTCAAGACATAGACTTTTAGTCTACTCTTGTCTCAGACGTGGGCTGTTCTATCACTCGGCTGTATAACACTATTGTGTTACCGTGCACGCAGTGAACCACATTCTACTCAAGGCATGTTACTACGATTACTTGTAAGCAAACTCCGAAATTTGTCCAGAATTAACTCAACATTGGGTCAACGTATCCTGTTTGATGGTAAAGTTGTATGTCAACTGACCTTGATAATAAGAATCTGATCGGTGCATATCATATCGTCGCCTCGGAGCTAAAGGATCCTATCTGACACTCGTCAGAGTGGCAGATAGGATCCTTTAGCTTCGAGGCGACGATATAACATATATAAGGTGGTATTAAATTGTGAATTCTCTGTCACGCTGTACTAACATACTTTTGTTATTACAAAAAATGACACAACCCAGCAGACACAACACGTTGAATCAATGTTGGTTTAACATAGGTCCACCAGCTACGCCGTCGAACCAACGTTAAACCAACATTAATTCAACGTATTGTGTCTGCTGGTAGATTATTCAGTGGCTCATGATACAAGCCGAAGTGAGTTGGCGCTGCAATTAAAAGTGGTTATCATGGTTATCGGTTTTTAATAATTGTATTTTGCTACTCTAACACGTCTGATGGCAAAAACTGAAATTGCGAAGTGAATAATTTTCCGTCATCTAGACATGTAGATCTAGATACAGACATGTGTAGTATGCACTCAGGTTTATTATCTTGGCAATCTGATGTTTTTCCATTTTCCTAATTTTTAATTGCGAGTCTTCGGTGGGCAGGGCAGCTATGATACAGAAAAAAACACGTTACAAACATCATTCATGTTTGATGAGATTAACTGTATTAACCCTTTGCCAGTTTTGTTAGCCGATTACACCACTGTTACTGGGGAGAGAAATAACTGTATAAACAAAAAGATTTGTAAATATTTGGTCTCAAAATAAACAAATATGAGTAATTCTCAACAACTTGAGGTTGTGGATCGCGGTAGCGAGACACAGCCTGAAGTGGTTGAAAATTTAAATATATAAACTGAGCGGGATCTAAAGGGTTAACAAATTTGTCACATACATTTTCCTTTATCTGTTTATCAGTGTTAATCATTCTATTGTTGAAGTCCACTATATATCTATATAGGATACAGTTAGGCCTGCTGTAGCACCCTATATAAATGTCTTGTTGTCGATTTTATGTGACACTCCCACCATGATGTACCATTCTTACAGGCTCAGTTTATTTAATTCCATGGACATTGTCATTTGATTAACACGCTTCGTTCTACCTACCATCGATCACATTCGTGCGATGGCAAAAATAAAGGGTCCCAAATAATATTTGAAGGCCACACGTACGTACGTTGGATATTATAAGTCCTATGCTATAAATTATGCCGAGTTTGTCACCGAGGAGTCACGAATGTGGTCCGTCTGAAGGGTACTCCAGTATGACAGTAAATCATTTCAGATCCCTCCATGGCCACGGGTAATATTGATTGGAGGAGCAGCGCTTGTTTACTGCTATTCGGGGAGGGGGGGGGGGCACCACTGGTTCCACCTAGATCTTTTATTATTCATATTAGTCCATAATAGTACGATATCAAACAACGAAATTTTCGTCACACATGCCACTTAATAATACACAAAGATCACATGTGGTATTCCTGTAGACATGGGAGTTATCAGCGTGACATCGAACTCTTGGCGAGTCGTACCCCACAGGCCGTAGACAATAATACAGGTACAATCCCAGCGAACACGAGGCATTGAACCAATGTTTGATGTTGGGTCGACCTCGTAGACGGTGGGCCAACATCAACACTACAACATGTACAATGGTTCAATGTTTCGTGCTTGCTTGGATACTAGATAAAAAACAAACTCGAAAAAAAATGAAATGAATCGGGCTTTAGGCCACTTGTGTGCATAACAAACTCGAGCATTGATCAGAGTCTGTGACAGTTGACTAGATGCTGGCCCATGGGTAGCGACGCAGGCCCAGCATAGGGTTATGATCTCATTTTGCTGCTATTTAAGGCGTAAGAAAATCAATCATTCAACCATACCAAAATTGCTCAGCTCAAGTTTCGTATTTCTTCACGATTCTATAACAGCTATAATCCTGATAATGCCGACTGGCGTGTTCTTTTAATACTACAACCCTTTAAACACTAAGCAGTAGTATAATTCGTCGCGTCGGAGCTAAAGGATCCTATCTGACACTCGTTAGAGTGGCAGATAGGATCCTTTAGCTCCGAGGCGACGAATTGTTCAAGTCGTTTTATGAGCCGAATAAGCAGTGTTAATTTTCACCATCTTAAAGACAAAAATTCAACTGAGTGAAAACTTAAATAGTATAGCAAGGCGGGAAAACGTTTAGCCAAATATCAGTGTGGATGATGTACACACGCCGTCATTGTTATTTTACATCGAATATATTGACTGAAAATAAACTGATCAAATGAGCAGATCATACATATATCAAATAAATATCTAACATTAGCCTAGAGGTGTAAACTGACAGTTAGGTTAGCATGGGTTGTCAATAACAATGATAACTACAAACGATGGAAATGGTTTTTTACTGTTGTTTCAAGATTTCAACATGATTAAAGTCATATGATCTATGCACGATATGTAATCTGTTTCTTAAATATTTTAGATTATATTTGAGAACAATAATATAAAACATACCAATTTTTTTATTTCTCGGATTTATTTGAAAAAAAACATGTAACAATTATTCAAAAAAATTATAGAACGAAACAGTTGCATTGTACGTGGTGGAAATCAGAAATTGGAGTAGGCCTACAAGAGCCATTCCTGTGACACAATGTCGGGCCAGAGTCTGACACGTTGACACAACATTGGGCCAGTGTTAGACCAAACTTCGTGATAACAGATTTTTGATATGCCACACACATAACCAGCTGAGACAATCCTCCTCTCTGATCATGCTGATTACTATGTCATATTTATTACTGTTGAGGTCGGAGTCTGATAATCTGATAATTGCAGCACTGGTAACGATTGTCATGGTTTTATGTTTGAATGCATGGCTGGGCGTCGCTAACCTTATGGTATTTTAATGCTGGGCCGTCGTCGAAGACGATAGGCCAGCATTAAAACAACATATGTGGGCAAATCTTGTCCTTGGTGTGAGGCAAAGTGGTACGTGCGTACCATGAGACGACAGTTTGATTATTGTGGCTTTCCAACCATAGTGATAATACATGCCTTATCATCCGTATACGTTAAATCTATCTGACTTCAGCACTCATAAAGGATCCACCTCTGACCCCCTCATGCCTGTGAAGCCAGCTGATAATTTCCGCCATCACCATCTACTCTCAGTAACTCAATATAATTAACTATTATGTTTTGTTGTATAATAGGTACATGTAGGTATATATATACATATATATATACACTTTACGTGACATGGTGTCATGAATTCGTTTTAGATCAATTTTATTCACATACTGACTGATTTTACAGTACTTTCTATACCCGGTACAGTGCTCTAGTTTACGGTGATCTGCCTGCCATTGTCTAGTATGTAATCAGGTAATGCGTTTTCTGAATTGAAATAGTTATTTCTATTGACTCGCCACACTATACATGACATAGTTATGTGTCATTTATCATGTTTATATTGGAACACTTATAATGATATGCTCTATCAAGACTTACATCATATCATCAGATTATTACGGTCATATGACTGACCTTAACTCATTCGAATCACTTCACACTATGATCTACATTAGGCCAACCGCATTCCCAGTTAGATGTAGGGATATAAAATTGCTTGAATAAATATGACACAATATTCTGTAAAAAAATAATTATAACATTCCTAGATTTCACAACATTTATGGACGAATCAGTTATTGGCACGGGTTGTGCCGGCTTCATATTTTTATCTACATTAAGAAATAGACAAAATATTACCTCTATCTGTTCACAACAAAAATAAACATTAAATAGTCCATGTGTGTATCGCATTGGACAAAACACATATACCTGATAATCAACACGCTCACACCACCGATCAGGGCAGAAAAGAACTGTTCATTAACATTGATTAAATCCCAGCTTTAGTATGTTTTTAAAGCTCTAGTATGTCAAATGGTTTAGCCCCGTTCGGATGAGGCAAGCTATCCTGTTCTACATAATGTATGATGTGTATAATTACTGTCGCTTTTTTATATGTTTCACGTAATGTTGATGAATCCACCAATGAGTATAATTATATGCCTATCTGAAACATTACATAATGGCCGTAAACAGTCTATACAGAATCATTCACAGTAACATGCGTTGTTATCTCTGCTTTTTAACATCTCCATTAGTTGCTGTATGCGTACCATTGCTTGTTGGACCCATTGTCGTAGCGCTACCATTGGTGGCTGAGTTGCCCATCTTGGACGAAGCGCCATTGCTCGTTAGGCTGGCAGTTTTAGACGAGGCACTGCCGTTGTTTGTAAGAGCTGTGGGGTCGAATTTAGACATTGCGTTGTTATTGTAGGTCCAGCTGCTAGGCTCGGTTTCTGCTTCTTCGGATGAAGTGTTTGGTTCTGTCTCGCTGCGCTCATCCTTACCAACTGACCCGGTCACCAAGGTGGAGTAAACCATTTGTAAGATCTTGACAGACCATATGATGTGTAACAATTGAAGTGTGAACAGCAACACAACAAAGACTGTCCAAAGGGGCCAGATGATATCAAAAGCAAAGATGACGGAACGCAAAATACAGAAAGGATAGATGCCAGTACGAGTTATAAACCACACCAATGTGAAGACAACAAATATGGCGTCACAAGCACGGTTATACTTGGTGTACTTCAGCATCTTACCAAACTCAAGCCAGTAGTCCACTGCATCATGCACGCAGAGAATAAGAGTGCCTACGCGTACAAAGTTAGTGGTCCATGATAGACATAGCAGCAGGATGGTGGCGAAGTGATGGATCAGTTGTTCAAGGAAGTCCTTCCTCTTTGTATCCGAAAACACAGAGAAAATAAGCGACCAGTAAAACCCCAGAGACACCATGTAATAATACCAGACCTGAAACAAAAAACACACATTATAATACATGACATTAAAAACCATTAAAATGTGGCAATTATAAAAGTAAACGTAGATACTGATCCAGCCCCATAGTATTTTTCATTGAATAAACATGATAAACACCCTGATAAACACTGATAAAGTAACCGTAACCATGGTACCTGCAAAGCTTAAATCTCTGTATTCAGTATTTATGCATCCTATTATTACTACCTTATATTATCATCATTATCACCTTACAGACCGACATAGACAGTCAAATATATTGACATAAATAAAAGTCGGTTCAGATTTATTTGTCATAGAAATAATAGGGATAGGCCTATAAATATATTATGTCCATGGATATACCATGTATATACAAGACGTTTAGTTTGCGACGGTGCAAAAAATATCAAAATATATGTTTACTTGTGCAGATAGACTCCCGGCCATTGTATTTCGTTCGATAAAATGTATTCGCCTTGATCAAATACTTTGAAGGTAGCTTTTAGACCACTAAAATTAATATAAAGTGATTACGATTGATGACATCATCATGATCATTGGGCGATCTTCGGGAGAGTCACTGGCGTTCAGTGAAGTTCAAAATGTGCGTATACTTCGTAATATAAACATGATAAACAACATTAACAAGAGGGTGCTGTTATAAATATAATAGAAGCAGGTTGATTTGGATATGGAACATGGAAGCAGGTGAAATAAAAATTTTATGTTGATGATGTTAACAATGACGCATTTTACCTGTCAAAATGACTAGGTATATCTTAACCATAACAGCGAGATAATTATGTTATATACATGATATACACATCCTCCTGGCAGCAAGTCTTGACACAGCGAGGCCGTCAGGCCAAGCCTTGCTGAATTAGCCATACCATCCACCTATTGGGGTAGGGAGATTTAGATATTGAATATTCATTAGTTTTTCAAAAAATGTCTTTTTAATGTTGGCCCGCTGTCTGCGACGTTGGCTCACCATTAATTCAACCCTCATGCACGTTGCGGTGAGATGTGGTGGTCTGTGTCTGAGACGTTTCCGGTGAGCTACTCGGCCAGCAGACATGTGTTGTTTAATGTAGGGCCGGTGTCGTAGACAGTGGCCCCACATTAAAACAACACTCATGCCAGGGGTTAAACTTGGGTCAAACAGAAAAAATATTTTTAGAAAGTCCCCACTCCAATAGGCGGATTCAACCCTGTTTCAGCAAGGTCGGTCTACGACCTCAGGAATAGCCAGCCTTGCAGAGGAAGATGGATATACACAGATCTTGAGTGAAATTAGCGCCCAATTTGAAATGTAACATAACTATCGGTTCATCGCTCATGATGGGACGGAAACGAGGCTCGATAAGATCAGACATCTCCCGGTTGACTCATCAAATTTATCCTTTTTTTTCACTATTTAGAACCCTTTGACCGTTGCTCCCTTGTTTAAAGAATGATTCAACTGCAAGACGCGCATGCCTGGGACGGTCAAGTGTAGGCCAACAGTTGCCTATTGAGTACAGATTGACGGCATTAATATAGCCACTGAACTGATTACAAGATACCACTTAAACGGGACATTGATCCAATGCTGTTTTAATGCTAGGCAAACGTCTGCGACGCTGGCCCAACATTGAACCAACATTGAATAAATGTACAATGTTTGAGAGAAAGTCCGCCTGCCCAGCAAACACAAGACATTTGTATAACATTTATACAACGTCGGCCCAACGTTTTCGACGTTGGTCCAACATTGCATGAAGTCATACAAATGTTTTGTGTTTACTGGGCATGTCAATAGGCCTACAAGCTTGGGTCAAACAGTTTCAACATCCCCACAGTAATACAGTCAGTTTGTTTGCAAGCAAGCGACCAAGTAGGGGTAAGGGCCAAGATCTTTGAATTATAAACTCATAGATGTCGCTCAAGTATATATGAACTTGCTGTGATTTGAGAACTTGCTCTTAATGAGGCTTTAGGTATGAAACGCATATTTAGTATTATTATGGAATAGGGACTTGGCCTACCCACGGGCACTATTGCCTTCTGGGGGACCCTTGTCCCGTGAATTTTAACAGTTGACTACACCTTTAATCTAAATTATTAAACCTGCGTAGAAGCTATAAATTAACAAATTAGATTATTTTTCGATCCTAAAGCTGTAAATTTTTTGGTCTTTAAATGATACAATTTTCGCTGGCTCATTTTGAACTGTACAGCGTGTGATCACATGACACCCAAAAACAAAATGGCGGCTCAATATGTAAACATCGCCGTCATGGTCTCACCACCCCAAATGCCAGTCCCATTGAAACACATGTAAACTGCCTCAATTCCGCAGGCCGATTTCACCATTTTTCACCCTATTAGATATTTAGTGTGACATATCAGGATAAAGCTTGAGTTGTCCTTGTTCGAAAACAGGCCCGCTATGGGTATGCTTACCAGACAGATTTTAAGCTACGCCCCCTAGCGTGTAAAAAGGTCACTACTGTTAAAATTGGGCTATAATCCGTACTCTCTTTCACAGAAGAGACACACATCATTTTAACCCACTGTATCCCTGCGAGGTTATCATGAAACAGTTATATCTGATATCCTAGACAAAGAAGTTAACGTGTGCTTATTAAATATTCACAAAATTATAACTTCTTTGTATTTTATTTTGTTTCAATAGAGGTTGGAACAGCCGCATCAAAAATATTTTGTGTGATGATTCCATCATTAGGAGACACCTCCTTGGATTTCGGCTTATTTAGGGTGGTGAGACCATATGTAGAGATATAATTTTCTTGGTTAATTTTATTTCGGCCTGGTATGAAGCTTGAAGGTGTTCTGAACAATATAGTTTTTGAATTAGGCAAATATATTGAAAACTGTTGCCCTCGGAGCCCTTTGAATAATCATTGATATCATGAAAATCGGCCTGGTTTCCATGAAAGTCGCATTGAATAAAACAGTTAAATGAAGTGGCTATTCCCGCCTCTATTTCGTCACACAAAGTCGTCATGGTTACCTTGTATTTCAAAAATTGTTGTTGAAATATGCCACACATATTAGAATGGTCTGTTATTAGTAGCATCCATACTTAAATTCACTATTTTTTTCTTTTTATTTGGGCCCGTATGACAATCAAACTACCAACCAGGCATTTCATCCATGACTTATATCATCAAAACACGGCCTCTTCAGATCTCTTCTAGACATAGTTATCATATTTATTCACCAATTATATACTTTCAAATCAAAACTATTACACTTAGATTGTTACAGCGATGGTAAAACTCAATAAAATATAGATATCAAGCTCCAGATTTTTCATCAAGCAGCTGGAATATGTCAAGAAAGGACCAGAACACACAAACCCCTTGTGTCTACTGATGGTCTCACCACCCCAAATGCCAGTCCCATTGAAACACATGTAAACTGCCTCAATTCCGCAGGCCGATTTCACCATTTTTCACCCTATTAGATATTTAGTGTGACATATCAGGATAAAGCTTGAGTTGTCCTTGTTCGAAAACAGGCCCGCTATGGGTATGCTTACCAGACAGATTTTAAGCTACGCCCCCTAGCGTGTAAAAAGGTCACTACTGTTAAAATTGGGCTATAATCCGTACTCTCTTTCACAGAAGAGACACACATCATTTTAACCCACTGTATCCCTGCGAGGTTATCATGAAACAGTTATATCTGATATCCTTGACAAAGAAGTTAACGTGTGCTTATTAAATATTCACAAAATTATAACTTCTCTGTATTTTATTTTTGTTTCAATAGAGGTTGGAACAGCCGCATCATTAGTAGACACCTCCTTGGATTTCGGCTTATTTAGGGTGGTGAGACCTCATGAAACATTTTCTGGTTGTGTTCGCAGCCAGTTTAGTCCTCACTCTAATTGAGTCAGAGGACATTTAGAGGTGTAAATACCCTCACGAAATCCCCTTTCTCCATGATTACACTCTGTACACATGGTACAGGGAACATGATATTCTTTATACATCACCGGTACTTGATTTCGCCCCCCCCCCCCCCTGGCAATACATGTTCATGTTTTTCTCAATTCTCGCATTTTTCGTGGGGTGAAACCTATTTTCAGGCTATGTCCTAGTCTTGGATCAAATCAGCCCAGCTCAACTAAATTAGATTTTGGTTCAGCCTTATTTTTAATTTTACTTTCTGGCCAGGTTGAACTTAATCCAGGTCCTCCCATGTCTGGGAGCCTAAATTTGTCATCGATCTTCCCATGTGGCTATTGCGAAGACCCGGTCACATGGAAGCAGCGTGGAATTTGCTGTGATAGTTGTGATATGTGGTTTCACAAAGATTGCGTCGACATGGGATCTTTCACCTTCTTGGCATATTCCACAACAAACGTCTCGTGGATATGCTGTCGATGCAATTATCCAAATTTTGATCAAAATTTATTCCATTCGTTTGAAATTGAAACCACAAATAATTTTGACAATCTAAATTTTAGTGGCTCTGAGAACGTCAATTCACCGAATTCAGATTTCGCTCCCACACAGCACAGTAGTCCAATTCCCCCCTTCAGACCTCAAAACCGTCAAAGAAACTGGCGTACTTTATTAATAAATTGCAGAAGCCTAAAGGGGAAAGAAGCAAATATTTTAGCATCTCTAAATTACTACCAACCTGATTGTATCCTCGGCACTGAATCTTGGCTTGACAAGGATACCACTACCAGTGAAATTTTCTCTCCTGAATACCAAGTTTTCCGTAAAGATCGAAATTCGAAAGCCCGAGGAGGAGGAGTCTTTATTGCTGTCAGAAAACATTATGACATGACCCTCCTCCCTGATTTAGAAACCAACTGTGAAATTTTATAGGCTAAAGTTCATATATCGGCATCAAAATCCTTAACTCTCGGGTGTTTTTAGTTAATTAGTACTTCAGAAGAACTTGTGAAATCTTTAGACCTCATGCCAAAAAATTCAAATCAAACCATTGTCCTGGGAGGTGATTTCAACCTGCCTGGTATTGACTATGACAATGGAGTAGTAAATTCTAAAGCAGCAAACAAATCACAATGCGAGCTGCTTTTGTCAAGCCTAGATACACATGCCTTGGCCCAAATTCATAAAGAACCAACTAGAGAAGAAAAATATTTTGGACCTCCTGATCACAAATAAACCCGTCAGTTCAAAAAGGCTAATTGGGAAGCTATCAGGCAACAAATTAGGTTGAAACTTAAATCCATCCTAAATCAATGCCTGAACAAATTTTTACCAACTAAAATGACTTCCCCTCGGGAAAATCTACCTTGGCTATCCAAATCACTTCTTGCATCTATTCGAAAAAAAAGCATCTTTATCATGTTTATATAGCAAAGCCAAGCCTACGAATAAAGCTGACCTTTGGGCAAAATATAAATTATGTGAACGGCAGACCCAGCGTGCCATCAGGTCTGCCAGGTGGTCTTTTTTTGAAAAACAAACTTTCTGAATCTTTAGAACAAAAAAAATCAAAACCACTCTGGCGTTATAATAAATCTAAACGTCAGGATGGAAATGATGTCTCTCCCTTGACGGAAAACGGCCAGCTGCATTCAGATAGCAGACGTACGGCCGAAATACTAAACAACCAATTTTGCTCAGTTTTTACCTCGGAAGACACCACGAATATACCTAAATTAACAGGAACACCGAATACTGAAATGCCTAAATTCGAAATTACCGTTCAATGTGTAACTAAATTACTTGAGGGTTTAAACGGCGGAAAGGCATCTGGACCGGACGAGTTCCCGAACTTGATTCTGAAGAATGCTGCCAACTTAATATCTCCCTTTCTTAAAATTATTTTCGACCAATCTCTACCGACGGGCAAATTACCAGATGACTGGGTGAAGGCTAATGTTGCCTCCAGTCTTCTAAAAAGAGGATCGGCACTTTCCGGCAAACTACAGGCCGATATCCCTCACATGTGTTTGTGCCAAATTACTCGAACACATCATTTGTAAACAATTTATGTCCCATTTTTCGGAAAACAAAATTTTAACACCTGTACAGCATGGCTTTCGATCAAAACAATCATGCGAAAGCCAGCTTTTGATTACAACTGATGAATTTATTCAAAAATTTGAAAGCAAGACACAAACAGATGTTGTTGTCTTGGATTTTAGTAAAGCCTTTGATGTTGTCCCCCACCAACGCCTCTTGCACAAACTTGACCACTATGGAATTCGGGGAACAACTCTTAATTGGATTCAAAATTTTCAGACCAATAGAACCCAAAAAGTAGTAGTTGATGGCAGCTCTTCAGAATCAGCTCGCGCGAGGTCCGGTGTGCCCCAGGGTACTGTTCTCGGACCCCTACTTTTTTTTACCTATATTAATTACCTCCCTTCCACGGTCTCCTCGCAGGTTCGTCTCTTTGCAGATGACTGCCTCCTGTATCGCCCGATAAAATGTCGAGCAGATCAGGAGCAGCTGCAGAGAGACCTATCTGCGTTACAGGACTGGGCAGATCGATGGGGGATGTGTTTCAACCCCTCGAAATGCTCGGTCCCGAGGGTGTCCAGGCCAAAATAAAAAAACCTGGAATTTGAGTACACCCTTAAAGGCAAAACACTAGCGAACGTTTCATCAACACCATATCTTGAGGTTTGCCTTAGCGAGACCCTGGAATGGGAGGCCCCCATTAACAAAATTACAAGTAAAGCAAATTCCACTCTGGGCTTCCTTCGGAGGAACCTGGAGGCATGTTCCCCTAAACGAAGGGAGACTGCCTATTTCTCCCTGGTCAGATCATCTTTAGAATACTCTTCAGCAGTTTGGGACCACTTTAGACAAAAAGATATTGATAAATTAGAAAAAATTTAAAGATCAGCAGCAAGATTTGACACCCAAAATTATATACAAACAGCCAGTGTGACATCTCTCATTCAGAACCTGGGCTGGACTGACTTGAAAACAAGACGTAAAAATTCTAGACTTGTAAACATGTTCAAAATTTTAAATGTGCTAGTCGAAATTCCTATCAATGACCGTTTAATCCCAGCGGACAGAAGAACACGTGGTGGGCACAATCAGGCCTATAAACATCTTAGAGCTAACACCACACTGGAACAAAATTCTTTTTGGCATCAAACTATCCCTGATTGGAATTCTCTTCCGGCAGCTGCCATAGAATCAAAAAATTGTGGCAGCGTTCACGAGTCAACTGGTTGATTAAATCCACCAGCCCTTCCCCCCCTCCAGCCTGATACTCCAAATAGGAGGTGCTGCTGGATATTATTTCAAAGTTTCAGTGGTGTTGGGTGGTACTATCGGTTGACTGATATAATCATGATAATGGAGGCAAATTGGACAATTGATTCTTATCACATGACAAAGTACGGAATATTTATCAATGTCGTGCAATGTCTGTGAATAAACATACAGAACAGCCTTCAAACAATTCAACCCACGCCATGATTTTATTTGTTTTAAACATTTTGACTTAATACACATAATTTTATAATTTTGGAATTAAACACTAACATCTAGTCAAAAGAGATTACGGCGGCAGATGAGACGACAGCGGCGCACGATCACAACAAAAACAATATGTCGTCGCCTCGGAGCTAAAGGATCCTATCTGACACTCGTCAGAGTGGCAGATAGGATCCTTTAGCTCCGAGGCGACGATGTATGGATCCACTTTATCGGCAGAGACGTAACTGCCTAATATAAATAAATAAACACCGAAAAAGAACGTTTGACGAACAGGCTATACAGATAGATCACTGAGTGAAAACACATTGAACAATGGTAATTTTCGGATCCCAACGAGATAAAAATTATTACAATGTGGCATTGTACATGTTGTCCCGTGTGACACAGAGGAAGAAACTGATAACAAGCATATCCATGAGTTGGATTAGGATTACCTGATATCACCATGCATACCACATGTATCACATTGGTCTACAAAATCTAGTGCCTAACACCAGCATATACTGCCGTGCAAAGCCAGAAGGCAGTAACTGTTTACTTTTCAAGTAAGCAGTTACTGCCTTTTGGTTTCACAGAGCAGTGTGTGTGACACCACAGCACAGGCCTCGATACGTGACAGTTAGCACCAGCCTGTCAATAAATATTTTGATCACTTATTAAAAGCGGCAAATATATTGTACATGTTGTAAGCGGTATACATGGTATACACCAAATATCATGAATATTCGCGAAATACTTATTTTGTCGAGTTTATCATGTTTATCATGTTTATGACGATGCTAACCATAATAACAAATGTGTCGTGAATAATTTGGAAACAATGGAGCAGATTTCACACCATTATTTCATTCCAAACTCATAAATAGTGGATATGATAATGGCAATCATGGTAATGACAACTCTTAAAATATTCATGGCGGTCAATAATGACGATAATCATGATAATGGTAAACAGGTGCTGATCACTTATTCTAAACTTAATTATTCATGTTATCATGTAACATTCGGTCAATGCCTTGTGTTCGATGGGCTACATTGGTATACACACTGTACACCGCACTCAAAATTAACATGTTAAACCACCAACTTATTATTATTAATAATATATATAATACTATTTTACTATGTTTTTATATTGCATTGCCGAAAGGAAAAAAAATGAAATGAATCCGGCTTTAGGCCACCTTTGTGCACAGGCTAAACTGGGCCAGGAGAACCTCCTGAGGATGGTGAGATGATTGAGATGACACTGTCCTCCAGACACAGGATTCGAAACTCGAGCCCTGGCGGTCTGAGGCCGAGCACGCTACCTCTCGGTCACGGAGGCTCCCCACAATACTGACTTCCACACGTGGATGGGGAAGAAACATTTTTGCTTCTTTCAAACCGCCGAGACCGGGAACCGAACCCCGAACTCTGGCGTGAAAGGCAGCGGTGCTAACCACTATCCTAGGGTCACCGCCCTCATTGCCGAAAGCCATAGCCCAGCAAACACAATACATTGATCCAATGCTGATTTAATGTCAACAACTGTTGTCAGGTTGTTGTTGTTG